>JABUQX010053823.1:2500-7500 GCA_015478945.1 Trachelipus rathkii | reverse complement strand
CAACTATATATTGTGATGGAGTTTATCGATTTATAAGAAATTAGATTTAAAGCTAATTTCATGAATGAAACATTCATCAAATAAACGAACTACTAAGCCGCAATCTTATTTGTTTACATTTTTTCGTTAGCATTTTCCTAAAATTCGGTAAGCACGGGAAAGAGAAACCTAACAGAATTTAGGAAATTACTAACGTTTCGTTAGCATTTTACTAAATTTGTGCTAAAATTGACATAAACGAACGACTTTTTAGCATTTTCCTAAAATTTCGTTAAACCGAAATACAAGCTCTGAAACTTTCGCACTGATAGGATCAATAGTAAAAAAGTTAGTAATTTTTTCATGCAACCACGTCATGAACCACCATATAATATATATATATATATATTATATATATATATATATATATATATATATATATATATATATATATATATATATATATATATATATATATAATATATATATATATATATATATATATATATATATATATATATATATATATATAGGCACTTACCCTTTAAAAGGAAGTTACATAAAAATTCACGATATCGCAAATCGCATAATCCTACTCGTGCAGCCCTGCAGTGTTACGTGTAGCTAAAACTCCAATAGAACGAGCGGAATAGTTGCCACATGTTGCTTTATTTTATCATGTTAATTTTTATATGTTAATTTTTTTTAATTTTTTTTTTATATATTTTTAAGGGGCTCGAGCCGACGGAGGGACAGAGGGGGGGACGAAGTCCCCCCGTCGTCCCCCGCTGAGGCCGAGAGACCCTGACTCTTTCAATCTTTGCTATTTAATCTTTTATATATATATATTATATATATATATAATAATATTATATATATAGATATTATATATATAATATATATAGTTATATATATAATAATTATATTTATATATATATTATATATATATGGTACATGTGAGCTAGATGACCCGCAAACTTGCAGTATAATTGACCAGAAATTGCTTTCGGTGTGAAGCTCAGATTCTTTCCTTTTTTTAAATTTTTTATTAAAAATTGTATGAACTTATTTCGAATTGTGTTTAGTTATTAATTATTTTCTTAGGTACGAATTTCGTTCAAATAAAATAAAATGATAATTACGTTTTATTATTAAAATTAAATGATAAATACGTTTTACAAATAACTTAAAAAGGCAAAATATCAGAAAAGAGCCAGGAGAATTATCTCGAAAAGTATGACACTTACAGGAAAACAAAATACATATTTGGAATCAGCGTATAAAGCTTATTACCGGAATGTAAAAAAAAAAAAAAAAAAAAAAAAAAAAAAAAAAAAAAAAAAAAAAAAAAAAAAAAAAAAAAAAATAAAAAAAAAAAAATTAAATATTTAAAAAAGCGTATAAAGTTTATTATTTATGAAAAATGGTTTTTATGATTTAAACTACGATACCAAGGGTAGACTGCAATTGATACCAGGAGTCGGTCGCTCGAGCCTCTAGGTGGACGACGGGGGGGACTTCGTCCCCCCCTCTGTCCCCCATCGGCTCGAGCCCCCTAATGGAAATATATTTCCTTGAACTTCAATTTTTAGGGGCTCGAGCCGATGGGGGACAGAGGAGCGGGACGAAACAATTTACATATAATAAGCTTTATACGCTGATTCCAAATATGTAATTTGTTTTTCTGTAAGTGTCGTACTTTTCGAGTTTTTTTTTTGTTTGTTTTTTTTTACATTCCGGTAATAAGCTTTATACGCTGATTCCAAATATGCATTTGGTTTTCCTGTAAGTGTCATACATTTCGAGATAATTCTCCTGGCCCTTTTCTGGAATTATGCCCTTAAAAAAAATAAATAGTATTAAACTGGATAAAGTTTAATAAAGTACCAAAATCGTACAAAATATTTTTTGTTATCGCTCCTTTACCTTGGCTCTCTCTCTCTCTCTCTCTCTCTCTCTCTCTCTCTCTCTCTCTCTCTCTCTCTCTCTCTCTATATATATATATATATATATATATATATATATATATATATATATATATATATATATATATATATATATATATATATATATATATATATATATATATATATATATATTACACAACATATTTTCTTTTAAAAGGAACATTAAATTTGAAATAATGGACTTCATCATTAATAAAATAAATTGACTTTTCATTCTTTTTTTAACCTAATTTAATTTTACCCTAATCATGAAAAATTTAAACAAAATTGTAAATACTTTACCTAAAATTTTATGACTAAGAAAAACGCGGGACATTCAATTCACATGAACCATATATATATATATATATATATATATATATATATAAATATTAGATTTAGATATTTATTTATTTGCATATTATATATATATATATATATATATATATATATATATATATATATATATATTAGACATATATATATATATATATTTAACCGTATATATATATATATATATATATATATATATATAAATATATATATATATATATATATATATATTTTATAATATATATATATACATATATATATATATATATATATATATATATATATATATATTAGTGATGCACCGGAGAGTAATTTTGGCCGGAGGCCGGAGAGCCGGAGGCCGGAGAATGAAAATTTTAATTCCGGCCGGAGGCCGGAGAATGAAAATTTTAATTCCGGCCGGAGGCCGGAGTCTCCGGCCGGAGAATGAAATTTCCATTTATACTTACCTTATATATATATATATATATATATATATATATATATATATATATATATATATATATATATATATATATATATATATTATATAATATATATATATATATATATATATATATATATATATATATATATATATATATATATATATATATATATATATATATACTATATAAAAATATATATATATATATATATAATATATATATATATATATATATATATATATATATATATATATATATATATATATATATATATATATATATATAATATATATATATATATAAAATATATATATATATTTATTTTTTATTATTATATATATATATTTATAATATATATATATATTATAAAATATATATATATATATATATATAATATATATATATATATATATATATATCATTATATATATATATATATATTGCAAATTACTATATATTCTTCAAATTCGAAAAATAATCTAGATATCTTATATGCAAATCACTGGAAGCTAATGGAGAATATAATTAGATTTATAAATAGTCATTTGAAGAATTAACTAAAAGAGCGAGTGATGATGATGTAGATTTATCTTTTGTAATACCTGCAGTTAATGCATTGCAAAAATATTTAGCAAAAACTTGGAAGGATAGCGGTGTAAAAACTATGAAAGATGAACTTTTAAATTCTGTTACTGAACGTTTTGGTACCATTAAAGAGAAGAAACTTTATTTTTTGGCAATACCAAAATCAAAACAATTACCAAATAGCTCCCTTTATATTAATGATCAGAATAAAATAAAATTTATGCTCAAAGAAGAAGTAAAACTTTTTATAAAAGCTAAAGAAAATATTACATTAAGTTCAGATTCTGATGAACAAAAATGATGATCAAAATGATCAGTCTCACACAGATTCACATGAAGAATCTGAAAATGAAACGGCAGATATTGAGAAGGAAACACATTCAATTTTCTGGAAGTGCTTTGATGACATGCTACAAGAAAAATCGTAAGAAGAAAATGAAGAATATTCAGATACAATCAAACCAAGTGGAACTGATCAAAGGAGAAAAAAGTTAAAATGCAAACGTTAGAGGCAGCAGTGAAAGAAAAAAACATGAATTAGAAAATACTATTCAAACTATTGTGGATAAATATTTTGGCAAGTACCACTTAATGAACGAAAAACGGATGTTGATTCACATGTTTCGTATGGTGGAAGAAAGAAAAGCTCTTTTTCCTGATTGTATCTACCTGAATTAGATGTAAAATATATCTCTGCCCCACCTTCAAGTGTATTAGCAAAAATATGTTAGCCAAGCAGGAAATATTAAGAGAAAAAAGTTAAAATTGAAGCGTAGAAGCAGCAGTGAGAGAAAACAACATGAATTTAGAAAATACTATTCAAACTACTGTGGATAAATATTTTTGCAGCACCACTTATGAACGAAAATCGGATGTTGATTCACTGTTATGGTGGAAAGAAAGAAAAGCTCTTTATCCTGATTGTATCTTACCTGAATTAGATAGGAAATATCTCTCTGCTCCACCTTCAAGTGTTTTAGCTAGAGAATGTTTAGCCAAGCAGGAAATATTTATACAAGTAAAAGGAATCGTCTTTCTCCAACACTAGCTGATTAGCTCCTGTTTCTTCATCATAATTTAAGAGCATTTGATTTTAAATATTAGAGAATGGTTACCTAAATAGCAATGCATAAGCTATTTAACTTTCCTTTCACTGACTTTGTGTTTAACAATATAACTTAATTTTCTCAAAAAATTCTATGTGGTATGATACTCTATACAGTTATCGATAAACAGCTGGTACATACACTTTATAATATATATATATATATATTATATATAAATTTTATAATTAATTATTTTAAAATAGTTTCCTATCTAAATATAGATATACTTTATATAAAATGCTTTATAAAAAATGGATAACTAAAATATATATATATGTATATATATATATATATATATATATATATATATATATAAATATACGGTATATAGAAGATATTTACATATATAATAATATATATATATATATATATATATATATATATTATATATATATATATATATATATATATATATAATAAACTATATATATATATATTATATATATATATATATATATATATATATATATATATATATATATATATATATATATATATATATATATATATATATATATATATATATATATATATATATATATATATATATATAGTTTCAAATGTTAGTTTGTTAAAACTTTAAAGCTCTTTAATAATTTAAAGATTAAGGATATATATCATAA
>JABUQX010053822.1:0-35312 GCA_015478945.1 Trachelipus rathkii | reverse complement strand
ACATATGTTCCTCAAGTATTATAAATGATTAATATAGCACCACGGACTTAAAGTGCAAGGTTCAGTCCTAAGTTTGCAGGAATGATACTCTTAAAGGCCACCCAGTTAGGAAAGTGGAAAGGAGCATTTAAAAGATTCAAAAGATGATCCTTGATAAACTTCAGGTTGTATGGCGAGAAAAGATTTGGACAGAACCGGATTTTCTTCTATTTGTTCTTGCATAATGGGAGGAAAGATATTAAAAAAAAAACCGAGTAATCGGAAAAAAAAATCGATATTTCGATCTTCTATTACCCTAATCTCAAACAGTAGATTACCTTTATAAATATTTTTATTTTTTGATCAGTTCAGTTTAATAAGCATCAATTATTTATGGGAAATTAATCAAGTTGGCCGAACCCTAGAGGCCTCCAGAGTAGCTAGTCAACTGTAATAATATTATATATATATATATTATAGTAGTATAGTATATATATATATATTATATAGTATATATATATTAAATATATATATATATATATATTAGTGGCAAAGAATGGTTAATAGTAAAAAGGTAACTTATAGTTTCTCTCGGCCATTTTACCTCAAAAGCTATATATATGAGTATATATAGGTATGAGTAATGAGAAAATGTTCATTAGTTATTTAACTATAGTAGACCGGATTATATATATTATATAATGATATATATATATTATATATAGATATTATATAAATATATATAATATATATATATATTATACGGCTATATTTATATACGTATATATATTATATATTACTATATAAGACTATATATATGTATAATTATAATATTATAACCGTTTTTTAACGCTCGCCTATTATGCGGCGTATAAGTTTGAAAATACATCCTCCTCGCTAAGTATAAATGACAGATATAAGGAGAGAGAGAGATTTTCTCTCGTATGTTGTAGTTGTTACAATAATTTAACACTCAGAAATACCTTTTAAACATAATCTGAGAAAAAAAATCGCAGTTAGTCTAATTACATCTCTTATCTATCGTAAACATGAGTTCTATTAATATAATTGAATAACAAGCACTCACAGAATCAAAGTCATAAATATGATATAATGTACGTATATATACATATAGTATTATATAATAAAATGCGTCAAATTATTGAGTATATTTATACCACTATAAAAGTAATACAAGGATTATAAGTTAATTAAGTAAAACACGTATATATATATATATATTTATATATATTTGTGTTTGTGCATTCAATTAAATTGTTTTTTGCAAACTTTCGCTTTAAAAGTGATTAAGAAAATAACTTATGTGTTCCTTTTTGTCATATACAATTTTTTTAGCAATAATTTTACAAAGTACATAACACAAGTGTGTTCTATCTACTATTTTTTTATTTTATATACTAAATATTTCCCAAGATTAAATCGCCAAGATGTCAAAGAGCCGTCAGGGTCTCTCGCCTCAGCGGCCTGACGACGGAGTTTACAGGGATCAGGTGATCTCCCCCCCCTCACTATCCGCACGATCGGCTCGAGCCCCCTTAAAGAAATAAATAGAAAAAAAAATTAAATAAAGATAACGCAGCCAGAAAGCATCCTTTATTAATCCTCAATCCTTATAGGCAAAAACAAGAGTGAAATTTTTGGCAACTTTTCTCTTCCTTCTATATGAGTTTAAGTTAACAGATCACAGTGCATGAGTTAGCGATTAGGAGTCTCTCACGATATTTCGATATTTTTGTTTAGGGCATATGCTTTAACTTTTATATATAGGGTGTAACATCCTTTAAAGGATGGAAAGTGATTTCGCCTATGAGTATAGGTTTACGATCCATATGGATCTATATTAAATAAAGATAACGAGCTATACTATATATTAATATATATTAGTATATACTATATATATAATAGTATATATATATATATATATATAATATAGGAGTTATTATATAGATATATATTATTAAAATTACTTAATATATATACATATATATAAATGTATATATATTGATATATATAAAGGATTATATATATATGATATAACTATATAATAAAAGTAATAATATATATATGATATATAATATATACTATATATATATATAGTATACTATATATATATATATATAATATATTATATATATAATTATTATGATATATTATAAATATATAATATTAAATATATTTAAATTATATATATACTGTTATATATATATATATATAATATATATACTATGATATATACTATATAATATAATAGTATAGTATATATATATGATATAATAATAATACTCATATATTATATAAATATATATATATACTATATATATATAATATATAGATAGTATATTGTATATATATATATATATTATGTTATAAGATATATATATATAGTTATATAGTGAGGTGATATACAATAAAATTAATAATTTCCCTATATATGGTGAGTTTATAATCAGCGCAACTCCAGAAGATAACTTTTTAATAATTCCTCTATCAAGATTTGCTCCATAGACTAAAACATTAGTTTGAACGAACAAAGTCAAAAATCAAAAATTGTCACATTTTTTTTTAATATTCCTTACTTTTATTTATGAGAGAGAAATTCTGTTCACTTTTAAAGTTCCTGACACATGCCAAGTATGTAAATTATTTTTATATGGTTAATAATGTCTACTAAATTGGTTTTTAGAAACTGGAAATCTGTATTTTTTAGAGAACCGGGGATCATGTTTACACGAAACTAAAAAAATTGAACGATTCACAGTCAAATATGATTAATCCCAGCTTGTTTAGGTTAAAAAAAAAAGATTTATATTTATAAAATATCTTTATCGTTTTTTTTTCTTCATTTCTCAACCTCCCACCCATATCTTCGGGATTTTACTCAGCTCCAAATAGAATGGACCAGTCGAAGGCCGGGAGCCGGAGACCATCATGCACGGATAGCCGGAGACTGGAGTGCTGTTGGTGCCGAGTGCCGGAGAGCAGATCCTTGGTTATAATTTTTTGTTATGACAGAAATAATTTTTTTAGGTTGGAATCAATGGGAAAAAATTTAGTGCCCAGAAAACGGTAGGATCTGAACACCAGGTAGTTTCAAAGAGTTGCAGATCCTCAGTCGGATCCGGAAGCCGGATCCGAAGCGAGAGTCGAAGTCAGACCGGTGAGATTAGAGGAAAATCTCGGAAAGCAACACGAGCCGGAAGCCGGGAGCCGGATTAAGTATGAAGAAATTTTATTCAACAAAGAATATTATTGTGCTCTATGATAAAAATTTATTGCCAAGATATATATAAGAAAACATTGCGAAAAGTAGAAGGAGTTTTCATTGATCTTATTTATCAAATAAATTTAGTGTGGGTTGCAGAAACCTTGAGTCGGATCCAGATGAGCCTCGAATGCCGAAAGCTCATACAACCGGATCCGGAATCCTGGTATGAATTTTTTTCGGCGGGAGAATATTTTCTTGGTGGGAAAAATTTGATTGTACAGAAGACGCGTGTGCGAACAATTTTCAAATATTGGGAGCAGAAACCTTAGCCTGGGAGGTCCAGAGCCGAAGCCCGAAGTCAGGAGCCCGGATCCGGATCCCGCGATGCCGGGATCCTTGGTTATGAATTTTCTTCAGAAAATATTTTTTTGTAGTGTGAAAATAGGTTTATTATCAATGATAGCAGAGCGAGTGTTGAGCGCAATGTTCAGCAAATAGATTATGTAAAAGACATTAGTCTGACCGGAGCCGAAGCCGAAAAGCTCGTAAATCGGGAGCCGCTTATCCGGAGCCGGCATCCTTAGGGATATGCCAATTTATTTTCGGAGATACGTGAGTTTTTTGGTGTGTGAAAAATGGTTATGCATGTCAGACAGAGCGTGGCGCCCGTAACAATTTACAAACAACGTGCAAGAAACTCTTAGTCAGCATCCGCGAGCCGAAGCCGAAATCGGAGCAGAAGCCGAATCCGGATCCGGACCCTGGGTATGAATTTATCTTCAGAAAATTTTTTAGGTGACAAGTAATATTAATTTCAGAAGACGTGAATCGAACCAATGTATCCAAAAGTGGTAGAAGATCTATATAGTCGGAATCGGAGCCGAAGCCGACAGTCGTGTCCGGCTACGCCTAGATACCGGAGCGGATCCTGAGGTATGAATTTTTTTCGGAATATTTTTTGTACATCAAAAAAATTTATTGTACAGAACGTACTTTCTCTAAAACATACAATTTTCAAGTAGCTTGCAGGAAACCTTAGTCGGATCGGAGCCGAAAAGGCAGTCACCGAAGGACGAAGTCAGAGCCGAGTCTGCCGGATCCTTGTGGGTATAAATTTCCTCAGAAAATAGTTTTTTAGGTGAATTTCAAATTTATACTTTAAATTGCTGAACCAATTTTCAAGAATGGATTGAATTTTCAAGTCGGATCCGGAGCCGAAGTCGCGTATCTAAGCCGGAATCCTTACCGGATCCTTTGGTATAAAATTTTTTCCTAAAAATATTTTTTAGAGTAAAAGAAGCTTTCAGATAGCAATTAGTAGGGAGTACGCTTGCCTTGACAATTCTACAATTAGGTGCAGAAAGTTATTAACCTTAGTCGATCCGCCGAGCCGAAATCAAGTCGATGGCAGGCTGACCAAGTCGGATACCAGGCATCCGGATCCAGGGATCCGGATCCTGGGTATTTTAGTAATTATTTTTTCCAAGAGAATATTTTTTAGTGGTTGAAAATTTAATGGAAGAAGACGTGTGGGCTGACCATATTTCAAATAGTACGAGGGGAAACCCTAGTCAGATCCGAGCCAAAAAATGCCGTACGCTTCGGAGTGGAACCGGGAGTCGGAGCCAGAGCCGGAGACCGTAGCCGGAGTATAATATAATATATTTAAGTAAAAGATTATTGCCAAGACGAATCTGGACGTTGAACAAGTTATCAAAAGTGCAGAAACTTTAGTTCGGGATCCGACATCTAACGATGCCGGCCAAATCTAGGTTTAAAAACAAGTTTCTTTACATAGTGAAATTTTTTTCCACTAATTATAGGAAAAATTTTATTGCCAGAAAAAGCTATGAGCAACTAAACAATTTCAAAATAGTGATACAATAGCCATCCTTAGTCGGGATCCGGTATGACGCGAAGCCGAAGTCGGAGTACATGGAGTTGCCGGATGTGCCTTAGATCGGATCCTGCGGTATGTAATTCTTCTTTCGACAAAATATTATTTTAGGTAAAAAAATTTATTGCCCACGGAGACGGCTGAAACAAATTTTTCAAAAACATAGGATGCAGAAACCTTTGTCGATCCGGAGCGAAGAAAGTCGAAGTCGAGAACCGGATCCGAATCCAGGATTGCCGAATCCAGGTAGAATTTTTTCAAGAATAATATTTTTTAGGCGAAAATTTAATGCAAAAGAAGGAACGTGGCTGAATAAATTCAAATAGTGTAGAAACATTAGTGGATCCGAATCTATCTATCTGAGCCGGAGCCGGAGCCGGAACCTGACTATAACACTTTTCGTGAAAATATTTTTTTGGTGAAAATTATTGTCGGCAAGAGAGCTGTGTTTATGGGTGACGAACACCAAGTTCTCCCATAGCCCAATGCTTTTTACCTGTCTCCGAAACAATTTTCCAAATAGTGTTAGTTTGGCAGAAACCTAAGTCGGATCGGCAGCCGAAGCAAGAAAGCCGAATTCCAGAGTCGAATACTAGAGCAGAATCCCTTAGCCGTGATCCTCTCAAGGTTACTCTAATAAATTTTTTGGAACAAATAATATTTTTAGGTTAAAAAAATTATTGCCAGCCTAATGAGCGTGTGTCGCTAATCCGTAACAATGACACAACACAATTTCAAGCACTATTAGACTAGGCGAGAAACCCTAGCTCGAGAAATTGACGAACACACGCACCCTATGAGTCGATAGTCCGAAGCCGATACCGCGAATATGAGAAAGTCATGACATGCGGATGTTTTTTTCCAAGTAACAAATGATTTTTCCAAGACGAGTCGGAAGAAAAAGAGTTAACTGGAAGAATGAAACTGTCGTTTCCTAAAAGGAGCGCAGGACTGATTATTCAATTTTTCATCTGGTAAATATGCTTATCCTAGATTTTTAATCTCTTATGTCTTGTTATCCAGAGTCCGAAAGCACGAGCCGAGTCACGGAGTCGGAGCGAAGCCGGAGGCCGGAGGCCGGAGCCGGAGCCGAAGTCGGATCTGGTATGATTTTTTTCAGGAAATATATATTAGGTTTGAAAATACATTATCGAAAAAGTGGACTTAGATAATTCATAATTAGACAAAAAACAATTAGCCCAATATATTGCCGTTTCCATAGTGACTTCCAGAGCCGGAGCCGGACAGAGTTGGACCTGGAGCTGGAGCTGCACCGGATCCGGATCCGGATCTAGGGAATGAATTTTATCAAGAAATATTTTTAGTGAAAAAATAATAAATTGGTCAAAAGATTTACTGAACAATTTTTCAAATAGTACACGCAGAAACCTTAGTCGGATCGGAGTGGAGGAAGCCGTGATCATAAGTCGGAAACGGATCCTATAGAGTTATCGATATCATGATTCAATTATATATAGTTTAATATAGGATGTGCGAATAAAGGCTTATTGCCAGACAAGAAACCTACTTACACACAACATTACCTATCATATTAATTTAGGTATATTCTACTGAATTACGTAAACGGGTAAAAATTAATTTACGTGTCAAATTTGGCTCATTTTTTTTAATCTAAGTTTTACTATCACACATTTTTCTTACACGCTGCTGAATTAATTTACAATAAGTCAGAATCCTTAGTCGGAGCCGAAGTCGAAGCCGGAGCCGGAGCCGAGCCGGATCGCTGGGTATGATTTTTTGTTCATTAAAAACTTTTTTAGGCAGAAAAATATATTGTCTGAAACGTGCTGAAATAATTTCAAATAGTGCAAATTCCTTAGTCGGATCCGAATCCGGGTCGGAGCGGATCAGCGTATGAAATTTTTTTCGAAAATATATTTTAAATTGTGGAAAATTTTGATTAGCATTCTCCATTACGTCACGGTTGGACTTAAGTTTTTAGTTGAAGAATCAAAACCTTGAGTCGATAAGCCGAGAGCAGCCTCGAGTAATAGATTGTTGAGTAGAGTGCGTGTAAAATAAATTTTTTCAAGAGAAACTTTCAAAAATGCTGAAAAAATTGTTTTAAATATACCACAAGAAGTTGTATCGATCATCTATATCTATGTTAAAAAGAGTACGGCATAGTCACGACTTACCAGTAGTCTCGCTTAATATTCTTCTGCAAATAAACATAATGTATTTAAGTCTGCACAGAATTAAAACATAAGGATGACTAAAAATGAACTAGTATATATTATAGTTTTTTTCAAGAGAGAATATATGGTCCATCTGGTACTTTTAAATCATTTCAATGGAATCAATGATCTAATATCTCTATCAGATTTTTTTTAGCAAATATTATCAGAGAACTGTAGCCAGCTCTAGTCAAGAAAATTTGCAGGATATATATTAGTTTTCACATCAGTCATTTATTAATATATATATATATTATAAAATATATAATAATATATATATAATATATATATATATATATATTTAATTATATATTAATATAATATTATAATTATAATATATAATAGATATTTAATAATTAATGATTAATATAAAATATAGTATATATAATATATATAATAAATAATATATATAATATATTAATATATATAATAATATATATATATATATATATTATATATATATGTATACTATATACTATATAATTAATATATATTTTTATATTATTTATTAGTATACATATATATTAATAATATTAATATAGTAATATATTATATAATAATATATTATTATATAGTAAATAATATATAATAATTATATAATATTATATAATTATAAGTATATATATATATATATATATATAATATATTAATATAATATATATATATATAAATATAATATTATATATATCAGAGCTTGGCGTTGCGCCACCGAGTGTTGCGCCACCTAATTGCGCCTATGGCGCACACAAATTTTCACATAGGTCATACTAAAGCGCGAATAGGGCCATAAGTTAGAGCGCCAATATCATAATTGTGAATGTAACACAAGAACTGTTGTTAAAACCCATATAAAAGGCAATAGCGCACATATCCATGTGCACAATAATCTTGCGACCTACGAAATGTGTAACACGCGTATTTGTAATGGCAAGCTCCTTGTTTGCAAGTGTCAGACAAAGAACCCTCTATTCTTCCCCCGCTTACCTACTTCTACGTAAGACCTATGAAAAGACTATTTGTTTCGTTCTAACTCTGAATCATTTCTTTATAAAAGCCAGTGTAAAACTCACTAGCAATATAAATTAATAATATAATTGATATATAGGTTACACGCGATATAGGAAAAATAGCAAAATGGTGTCCCATAGGGCGCCATTCTCTTTCTTTATTCCTCTTCAATTTTTACTATCAAAAACACAACGATTTTTACCCTTTTTGTTATAAATCCTCAGTGACAGGAATCAATATTTGAAAAATCCTATCTGAGACCAAATTGTAAATATAAGTATTTATCTATAGTATAAGAAAATGAAATAATACTATACTAAAAGTTATTAACTTTATTATTATCTTATTTAGAAAAAACACAAAAGCCAGACTTCTCCCTAATCAAATAACGTTGGGTCAGTTTTTCGGGACTTCATGAATGTACTAATATTTGCTAACATATTTATAACTTGACAATTACCTCACCTTTACTAAAACCGATCCCCATTATATATTAGTTTGACTCTATATTATTAACTGGTTTTAACAGTTGTTTTCAAAGAAGTCTCTCTATATAACATAATACGAACTAGATAAATGCGCATATATTGAGACAATGATGGAGTATCTATTATTTACCCCTCCTGACAACTTCGCGCATTGGTTACGTAATTATTGTTAATCAAAAAGTATCATAGTATTAGAAATAGTTCGATAGTATTTCCGCGTTAAACTACAGAAAATATATAAAAACCAACTATGTACTTCTGAAAATTAATATTCAGACAACTTATATACTGAGCAGGCGCTTCAAGACGACTGAATCTTTTCACGTGGTAGAAGAAAAATATGGACTCATCAAGGAGCGAGGGAGAGAAGAAAAGTGAGACTGTATATTTTATTAGTTTCGGTTTAATTTACAAAAAATATATTTCAAAATTATAACTAAAATTAACATGTCTCTTTACTCTCAAAAAATCCTCATGAGAATGATTTTTACTACGCAACATACAAGTCTATGTTTTTCTGTTTGCATCACACATAAAAGGGGTATATGCGAACAGACATCTAGGCCGAGAGAGAATATGCTCAAAGAGTAGTGAAAAACAATAAGAATCAATTATTCGCGTGCGTCATGAGTAAGAAACTATATAGCGAAATCAGACAAAATAATCACTAGATGCATGCTACTGGAGAAGAACGTACTAAACAGTTACTGTTCTCTTAGACACCAATTAGGGCTCGAGGGGATCGACGCATGAAGAGAAAAATAAATGACACGTTCTGCCCTTGGTTTGGGAGCCGGAATAGTGTAGTTTTACAGATAAAATCTACTATAAGATAGTGATTAGTCACTGGTCGTGTTGTTAATACATTAATCTAAAAAATGGACTATATGTCCAACTTCAATTATCAAATAGATATAAAAGCAATTCCTTTGGAAAATTGGTTTCGAAACGTAAACTAGCTCCCATAAAGTAATATTCTTCGTTCCCCTATTTTGCAAGATATTATATTTTAAAATGAGTTTTATAGAAAGTCTTGTAATTATATATATAGAGTTCGTAAGTGTTAATTAGTTTTAGAATACTACTTTATGAGATACTGAAATTGTGGATAGTATCATAAACCTCTATATATATATATATATAGTATATATATATATATATCATATAATATTATATATATATATTATATATATATATACTAATATATATATTATATATACATTAGGATATATAGATAATATATATAATATATAATATATAGTATATGTCAGAGTTTCAACATCTGCGGATGCATCTTCAGGGAGGAGAGGCGGTAAATCATTTTGAAAATAGCCAATAAATATTCCTCAACGTCATGAGAGAAATCAATTACGTCATACCGCTTACAAGCCTATAATACCTAGTGGTAAAATAGCACTCACAATTTCAATAAGCTAATAAGCATAATAAGGATAGCAGTAATGCTAATCAAGGTAATGATAATATTCACGAAATTTATATACTCACTCACACACTCCGTTATAGAGTCTCCTGTCGTGAATCTGTGTGATATATATATGAGTTGATAGACTAGAGAATGAGAAGTTGAAGAGTGAGATACCGACACCACACTCAGTCGCGCAGAACCACACACACCACACTCAACAGCACTCAGTCGCACGTAAGACTACACAACTTCACATAGAACGCCCACTATTCAATACTGAGATACACATACTAAAATCCTCAAATCTAAAAGAGAGTCCTCAGCATTACAGACCACGAAATACCTGATATGCATACGGTCGCAATCGATACCTAAGCAATAATAGCGCGCGATGCAGCAAGCGGTGAAACGGGGGCTCCACACACGTACGTGAAAAGTCAGCAACGCGTCATAGAAAAGAATAAGAGCCAATACACAAGTAGATGAGAACAGAAGGGAGGGTGATGACTCATATGACTAGTAATATTAGAGACAGGAAAGTGTTAGGTGAGGTGCAGGGAAAATGATCACGCAGCAATCGCCCACGGTTCAGATATAACCTCTAGCACGCTGTAAGAGAGTACATAACTCAGATTCCACAATGATACGAACAGAGAGAGCATAGCCTAGACCACAACAGCACAAACGGGCCAGACCAAGAATAATGGACTCAATCATACATATAATTTACTTATGTTTACTATAAGCGACAACGTAGAATATATCAAATACATCATGAAGAAAATAGTATGAAGCCGACACTCTCCGCACACATACAACATAGATATACTACTAATCACACGAAAGGATCTGAGTTGAACACGTATGACTAACTCATGCGCGATGAGTCTGTGCGATCCCGCCCTGTCCACACACTAGATAACACCAAAGCAGATCTCAATCTTACCTCGCAGAGCGAGCAGCGTGACAACACACTGAACTCGTCCTCAAATATTTATAAACGGACAGTGGAACCTAGCAGAGCAGAAGTAGATAGAATCACTTACTAATCAGACGCTAGCAAGAACAGAACACTCTTCTCGTAATCCTGTTGAGCTCACGAGCTCACTAGAGAAGCGCTCAATAGAATCAGTAACCTAAGGATCACACACCACTCACCGGCTACAACATTCGTGGCCTGCACACAAATTATTTCAGTATATAGAGACGAATATAAAAACTATCACTCGTGTGCATATTCCCAGCCGACTCGAAACCATCTTACAGCCACACCCAGGATCAACCAGTATAGCTCAAACATAGTAATCACAAACATCTTATACGACTACTATAGCTCACTATCAAGTGAGGATAACTACTCACATATTCACATGCAGTCACACTTTGGCAAAAGCAACACCTATCTCTATCTCCTGCGATCTCACGTCTTAGCATCTGAGTACTCTCATCACATACTACGGTGCACTCAACGACTGCTCAGTAGTTAACTCACACGCCATAGTCAACGAGGCTCTCGCTATTTTAATCGTCACACAAGCCGGTATGAATGATAATCCGACACAATGAATTAAGTCGAGTGTGATGTATAGTCCGTATAGATGGTATAATCTATTACTATATACCTCTCTATATAGATGAGTGAGAGGCTAGGTATATGTAACACACTCACACCTCATGTAATACCCTTATCATATAACACTAGCTCACACCCATATATAAGAATGGTGTAGCAATATCACCTATACAACACTCAGCAGGATATAAGCTAGAATAGTCATCATAAATATATGATATAGAATTGTGAGCGGTACTTAGTGTCTACGATACTCGACATAGGTGAGGTCACACGTGAAAGGCGACACAACAAATAGACACATGATCACTACTGTCACGACAAAGCTGACCACTAGTAATATTACTTAATATCACAGGAAAATGGGCGCTAAAACGCTTGGATAATGAAAAAAAAATACACCTTAATAAAAAGCTGATCAATAGAAGATACTAAGATAGTACAAAACATACTTATAGATAGTCTTGTGTTCGAGGAATGAATTACTTGCAAGCATAGTTCTCTCATCACAAAAATCATACTATACTACTGATTATAATATAGCGAGGCAGCAGAGTTTAATATAATATTATAATTATATTATATATACATTATAGTGATATTAATTATTGAATCCTAAATTGGTTGTATTTACTAAATATAATAAAAAGAGAATGAAAATTCCATATGTTATTAATATTGTTTCGTATCATCTATATATCCTATCTACATACAATTAGATCATACAAAAAAAATATTACCATAAAATATTACCACCAAAAACACATCACACAACTACTTTGCTGTATAATAATACAAATTTTAAATCTAAGTCACAGAACTAAATATCAACATACCTACAATCAAACACTACAACCGCAAACCACGCCAAGAAACACACTTATAAACTTTATACCTAATCGTAATATAATTTGTAAGATAAAGTGTGAATAACTGTTTAGAAATTAGATTTATATTAAAAATCATAAACAGAACTTAACCCTGATACGGAATCCTAAAATAACAGACGTAATGGATAATTTTAAAGTATTTGATTATTTTTACTAAATTTCGTTAAAATTGTCCCATGGAGCTTGCTTCATAAAATTGGAAGCAATGGCGATAAGGGAATGTTGATATAATTCCTTTGAATATTAGACCATTATCTTACAACCAAAAATAATCATGCTCTTTTATATTTAAATAAAATAAATCTGCCATTAAGAACACAATACGATATAAAAACAAACATATAAAACTGACAATAAACGAACAACATAATTTGTTCTTTCAACAGCGCTGAGAAACTTATCGTCTAATTCTTTTTTATCTTTTTACTATATCTTATTTTTAGTTGTTTCTTTTTTCTTTCTCTGTTATCTTTTTGTTCTCTCTCTTTTACTGTTCTATTATTATCGGTTTTCTTTTACGTTTGCTTCATCTGTTTCTTTGAACTGCTTTTAAGTGTTTCCTTACAATTTGTTTTCATATCTTTTCTTAGTAAAAAATTAAAATTAAGATTTATTAACCATAAAAAACCGTGATTATATAAATATTTAAAAACATGTATTTATTAATTAACTTTTATATTTGAAAAACTATATTCATATGTTTTCTCAATTTTTCAATATATCGATAGTAAGTATACATCCTTAGAAATGCACAATATTATAAAAAATTATTCTAGTCTTATAATATTATATAATATTATTGTATATAAAGATAATTATAATTATATATAATATATATATACTATACTATATATATTCGTATCTATATTATTCTATATATATATATATAATATTATTAATTAATATTATATATATATTATATATAAATTAATAGTATATATAATATATAATATATATATATATTATAATGATATTATATTATATATATATTATTAATAGTATATATAATATATTTATATAGAATATATATATATAATATATATTATATTATATATATATACTTCGAATTTTCCCTATTATCTATATATATATATATATATATAATATATAAAATATATGAATTATAATTATATTAATATATTAAATATATATATATAATAATATATATATATATATATCATTATAATATTAATATATATATGATATATTATATATTAATATATTATAAAATAATATATTATACTATATATTATATTATATAATATATTAATATATATATATATATACTATATATATATATATATATATATATAATATATATATTTGTAAATTTAGACATGTTTAAAAACATGTATTCTATTTCGAGCTCTTTGGGGATTGCATTTGGGTTCTACCCCATCATGCCACATTTCCGAAGAAGATTATAATAAAACTCATTGTGGAGTTGTGTGGCCACAGCATCAACCAGCTAGAAGGCAATGACTGTAAACTAAGTGATGATGTTATATTTGGAAAAATATGATATGGAGCTAGAACAGCTTATCCACCACTCAACAGACACAAAATTTTAAAACAAAAGTAAAATTAGGTTTCATTCAGGAAGGTTAACAGAAAGGAACTCACTTAATTATGGCATATATGATTTTTAATACCCAAGAAGATGATTCAGACCACAGTTACTTTCCAGAGGTATGATAGGTATTCAAAGCAAGTTGTTGAATTTATTGGAATAAAATTAGGAGGCAAATGTGCTCCTCATCCGTTTTCAATAAAAAATACCTATTTCGATGAGTCTCTGTTGTTAGCAGTGACACTCCTACATCTTGGTACAGATCTCTCAAAGAAAAATTATAGGAGAAGTACATATCTAATATATAATAAAATAAAAGAAGTGATACAGTGTAATTGGGTGCACGCGGAGTATCCTACAGTCACCGCACTCATACTGAACTGATCTGAGATCGTGTTGAAAACGGCGTTCAGTTGCATCGATACCTTATCCACACATGTTGACTTGGTTGTGGGAGTACGGATAGTAGCATTACAGCAACATTAGAAATAGATAGATGTGATGAGGAGCAGAGCTAGCGTAAAAGCATGAGTACAGTTTACTTGTTTTGTATTAAAAATTGTTAAATAAACCACAATTTCAAGTTCTTCATTTTATATAGATGATACTCTTCTCTCTCTTCATCATATACATATCTACTTCGATCTCTCTTTCAATCATATATCTATTCTCATCATCTCATTCTTATTAGAATATAATATAGATTAATATATTATTATAATTATATTAATATTATAATATATATATTATAAATAATATAATAATATATATTAATATAATATATAATGATAGTGATAGATTGTGAAGATATATAATAATTATATATATTATTATTAATATATATATATATATATATATATAATATATATATTATGGTATATATATATTATAAAATAAATTTGTCTTCATCATCATTGTCGAGTACTTTAAATGAAATATTTAAAAAACTATATTGTACATACAAATACATTAAGTATTAATAGTATATTTACATTCAATAAGTATAAGAAATAGGCATAATAAGCGTTATAATAAGCCGTTAAATCCGCCCTAATAATACTTTGTTGAAATTTTCAGTATTATAAATTTTAATCGCTTTTCGATAAATGCCTGAAAAGTATAATATTAACGAGTATACTATTATAATCAAGATTGTCTCTAGAAAGTACGCGCACATGCAAATGATTTACGAAGTGGTCTTGATTTAACTTTACAGTATTATATAAAATGTTTTTACTTGAATTAGGCTCTTGAGTTATCTGATCGATTATGCATAATTAAACATATATATTCTGTTACTATGAAAATTTGCACAAATAATAAAAGTATGTACTCAACTCACAATTGTTTCTCCAAGTATATTATGTGTCAATATTATATTTATCCTTAATATATATCAACACACTCTTATTTATTTAATGTTTATACACTAGGTTATACTGATAATATCCCTATGGGTTTTATAAAGCTTACAAAATGATATTTCTACGATGATCTGAACATAAACCCTGATTTATGCACTAATATTCTCTATGAGTCTATATACCTATGATTCTATAAGTTCTAATCAATGCCATCTATTTGTGAGAGAGACAGCACCATGAAATAAATCCAACCTGATAAGAATTTATTCCGAAAAAAAAGAATAGTTATATAAGCCGCTGCTATCTCTATCTATAACTAGTATCTATATCGCCACACATTGCTCTGCGCACTGTTTATATCTAATATACTATATATGTATCTATAGATATATAATTCACCTACCCATATCATCTCCTAACTTCAACTTATATCGAATATGAATCATCCAATGATCGATCAAGAGCTAATCAAGAGACGATCAAGAGATGATCAAGAAATACTCATAGACTATAACGCATAAATACCTAAATACAACCTATATTTTTTATTTATTCCTAATATAATATACCATTATCTCGCTTATAGTAGTATAACACTTGTCATTATGAAACGATAAGATATCACCTGATCGTTTTATTTATATCCAAAGCATTTGACCTAGGTATAGTTATAGAATGGCATCAGCATCATCATCTATCCAAGTCACCGTACCTATTCATCTCTTTATTCTTTGCTATAACTTTATGATCTAGCGTTTACTATCATAGTCGCTAATCTAAATCTATTCGTACACCTTATATGTTTAATGTACGACATCTTCTATACTTTTCGTCATATAGGGATTCTCATCAGATAGTGATTATTCTGTCTCAATCTAATCACTATCTTTATAACCATATACGTTCCATTTAATGATTCATCTCATCTCAAGTACTAACAGATCTAAACTCTATAATTCCTAATCACTACAACGTGCTCTGAATGACATCACCACCTTACATTTCTTTCAATATCACATTTTCGTTTTCAGCTCTATCATTATTAATATTCACTAAAATTTACTCGCTCATGTATAATAATCACTTTCCTAAGTAATTTTCTAATTCTCAACGCTATGCCTTAGATATAATAAATATTATGCGTAATGAGTATAAGATGGAGGTCGGTTATCTCAAATAACCTTATAGAGAAATTCTAAATATATTTCTTTAAAAATACCAAACTATCTACAAATCTCTCCCCCATACTAAAAAATATCTCTATACTCTAACTATATCCTATATATATCTTTTGTATGATCTTAGTCACACTTCGTTACTTGCATATTCCTTTGTTAAACATATAAAATACTATTTCGTCTAGTCTAACTAAAACAATAAATAATATTATAATATCAATATATAGTAATCTATGAGTCGTGAGTCGAATCATCATTACATATCTCAAACAAGTTATATAAATTTGACTCTGTAGCAATACTGCACCATATCAAATATAAATAGATATGAGAGTAGCGATGATCAGTGTGTGATATAATAGATAAGACATGCAGATAGAATCTATATTTATATCACATGAAATATATACAGACTACTACCAGCGTTATTACATAGATTATAATTAATGTACCGGTCATATTCTATTTAAATATGTTTATTAGTTAGTACTGTTCTCATATAACCTTGTAATTGGGTCTATTTGAGTGTTTCACCACATGGTCATATTTTATGGACTATGTTATTATTTACAGTATGAGTTACAAAAATGACGGTAATATTAGATGACTAGTTATAAAATAACTGTATCACAGTAATCACTTACTAATATATTATACGTTCACCTTTAGTAACACCTATTACCAATATATATAAACATCTACCGGCTTATCGACAAAATTCGTATATATTAGCTTATATTCACTAATATTCTATATTAATCGCAGCGGTAGTGTTTCGTAGTGAAAACTTTAACCACTCTCACGTTATATACCAACCACCTTTACTATACCTTATATAAAGTTAGCACGAGTGATATAGAGTGTCTGTATATTGAGTCTAGCACTATATATTTGTAATTGTAGATATTATGGAACTCAAGAGCAGTATTGTGTCAAGTTATGTGTATTCCTTTTTATCCTTAAATACTCACAACTAATTTTACTTGATAATATGGATTACTCTCTCTATCATATCTTTCATGTATTCTACTGTCTGAAAATATTATAATCTCCCTATCACTTTAAAGCCTTAGAGTTATATATTATATATTATAAATATATATTAAATAGTCATATATTATCATCTGCGTATTTTGCATACTATCGGATAGTAAGATTTTGATGGCGGTAATATTAAATTAATAATGCAATCAATAACTACTCATTATAAGAGGCTCTTAAGCTCATCAGTGGAATATTTATGCGTATTTAGAAAACTGTTAAATAACCAGATTCTGAACAAACAGTTAATAGATATTGCATATACAAATATCATAATCATCGTCATTAACTCTACTCATAGTCCAACCTAATTTATGCCAGAGATAAAATGATATTTAATAGAAATTTTTAAATTCAACCACTATTTATAGAATAGTTATACCACGATCTTAATATTCAAATTGAATCAGACGTATATCACTAATCTCAAAAGATAACTTGATAGTAACATTCCCACTCTATGTTATAATATATAAGTAATAATATATATATAAATTATTTTATTTCTATCCAGACATTTATTTCGTCAAAACTAATATATATAGTCAATTTTGTAAATTAATCATAATTATATTTCACCGTCATTACAATTAATATAATTATCTTTATTTTTTGTAGCTTATTTACTGGATATTATAATTTCAAAATCACTCAATCTTCAAATTTCAACTAAATGCTTAATTCTTTTATTCATTTATTAAATTTCAGGACATTAAATCAAATTTATTTGTAGAGATAAAAAAATAGAATATTGTTATTAGAGGTCACTTATTATCTAGATTTAAAAGTAGGGAGAAATACTTTTTTGCTCACAACGTTAGCTACTTTACTTAATTAGGTTTTAATAATATGAGATGAATAATTACTAAAAATACTCATATTACATATTTCCAAAATGTGTAACTATATATATATATGTATTATAATTATACTTGAATTACAAAATTTATTATTTTATCTAAAAGTTTTAAAATATTGTTTATATATTATGAATATTATATATAAATATATAGATAAATAGATTATAAGTAGATATTGAGCATTATGTGAAATGAGGACTTTATTACATTTTAAGTTAATTATTATAAATTTTATATTATTTAATATATACGGTCATGTGATATTTAATCACCTGTCTCTAACTTTAGTATTTTGCATAATCATCAAGAAAAGGAAATTACAATTTCATTTGTTCTGTGTCTTATTTCAATTTTTAATAATAGATCATATACTTACACTATAATATTATAGATAAAGTTCATATTCTTACAGTTTGCTTTATCCATTTAATAACAGAAATACGGAATATAGTTATTCTGCTATGCAATCCTATTTCAAATAAATGAGTTATTTTGAGTAAATGTTATATTAGTCATTATTTGAAAATAATCTTTTTAATATCATTAAAATAAAATGTTTAAAAACAAACGATAATAGTAAATGTCATAATAGTATAAATATATTTATTTACCAGTCATAAGTCATTAATTTTAATGGACATATTATAGCAATAATTATATATATATATAGATATAGATAATATATAATCATGTCTTATCTGAGCTCAAGGAAAATGACGCTATCATATAAGATTCAGGCTTAAGTGATAACATTATAGTCTATTTTCATGTATGCACGTAACCTGAAAAAGTCACACCCACTCATTATTAAATTTTTAAACACCTAACTTAAATCTAGCCTACAGTATAATAATATATTAATTAATAAATTAATGTATAAATAAATTAAAACTTACAACATATAAAATTAATATTACTAAAATAAAAATCAGCAAAGTGAGTAAATAATAATTATATGTATATCAATTGATACAATTATGTTTACTAGAACACATAATAATAAATAATGATATAATATATATATAAAATAGAAGTTTATTAATCTTGTAGTACTCACTTATAAATATAATATATATGTACTTTTGTAGCATCTTATATAATAATAGTACTATTTATATTATATATTAAAGTTAAGGACTTAAAGTAATGACAGATACTGAACATATCTTGATCTCACTGCTTTTATAATAATAGATATAATAGTATATTCAACTTTGCCTAATATATACACGATATAACTGTTATTAGCATCATATGTTAAACTTGCCTGTTAAAATAACTTATCTATTTTCTTATCTTATTCCTGAGTATACTAAAATTTTCACATATTAAATTTTTATCTATTTATTGTAACCCACCTGTTTTACAAATTATGATTGGTATTATTAATTAGTATATGTTATATAAATCTAGATAATAACTCTCCGTATATAGAGAATATATGCTGCTATTAATAAGCTAGAAATTTAATACTGCAAGCCAAGTTAATGAAAATAGCAATATATAGAATCACAGAAACTAGATAAATACTCATATTATAAATATCCATACTTATGACTAGATTTAATCATCTTAGTCACTGAATCCATTGAACAGTTATCTATATTATATCTCATATTCCATCTATATAAAATACAGCGCTAAATGAGTTCTAAGAGGATGAGTCAAAATATAGATCCAATCATCTTAATCATAGTGATAGAGTAAAGTAATATCAATAAAATGAGATTAAGTATAATAAATAATAAATAATCATTATGATATAATTCTAAATAAATTATTTCTATAAAATTTAGAGCCTGGCGTGTATATAAAATTGTATTAAAAGTATTTCCAACATATCTACTGAGCACAGAATCGCCACAGGATAATCAATTCCTTTATCAACAATGCTCATTCTACATATTACTAGCTACTGAGTCTTCGATATATTTATCACTTATCAGATTACTTTACATTTACATGAAAATATAAAAGTGACAAAACTCTTACCCCTTAAAAATGAGATATTAATACTCTTTACGAAGGAACCTTTTGTTTCTGATAAGCATATAATTACGAGAATTATTTAATTTCAAGCATGTTAATATAAATATAATTAAATAAATAATTATATAATTATATAATTATATTATACTTATTATAATATTATTAAATATTATTAAATAGATATATATTATAATAGTATATTATATCTTAATATAAAATATTATTATTAAATTACTATATATATATTATATATTATGAAATTATATATATAATATATTATATATATATATAATATATTATATATATATAATTATTATAATAATTAATATATTATATAAAGCTATATAGAGTGTTAAAATATTTAAGGGGGTTTTAAATTGAAACGTGAAACTTAGTTTGACTAGTTACTGGTATAATTTAAAGAGGTTAGGGAATATTATATATTTAAGCAATCCTCAAACATAATTTTGCAACGCCATACTCAATATATTAATATGTAATTATTAATAAATTATATATATATATATATTATAATTATATTAAATAATATATATTAATACTATAATGATATATATTAATATATATATATATAGTATATATATTTTATAGTAATAATATAATATATATATAATTATTAATATAATATATTAATAAATATTATAATTAATAATATATATATATTAATATACTATATATATTAGTAAATTAATATATATTATATAGTATGAAATATTATATTAATCATAACTATTATGTACACTACTAATAATTATATTCATTTATTATTATAATTCCGTCTATGTAGGTACCTTCATATCAGTTATGTGGATGACAAGACCACATACTTACTACAAGCGTGCAGTCTCTTTCCCCAAATTTATAGATAAAGTTTATCCGATAGAGAAGATAGAGCGGCGAAGGTATTATGCTAACGCCGGATAATCCCAAGCTGAGACACCAAGTTACCCCTGAGAGTATACTATTATACTCGAGTGTTCTGTCTAATGAAAATGAACAAACTACATTGGAGTTGCGAGAGACCTAGATTATCCTAACTGAGGCGCCTAGCTTGCTGTTCAGCTCCTCCTGAGAGCGCCAATTGTGTTGATCTACCAGAAACTCTATTAGATGTCAGTATCCAAATTAATAGAGAAGGATCGGTACGTCACGCAGGTGGCTCGTAGGAAAGACACATCGACATCGCGTTCTCTCTCTCAGAAACTTCTTCAGACAGGTGAGTTATCAGTCTGACAAGAGAGCCTACATTGCGACCTAAAGATGTCTGTATAGAGTGTTACCATGTGATACTAACGTTCATATATATGAAGATAAATTTGTAGGTTTCGCCACTTACAGTAGATATTCACTCCTTGTGCCCAGTGACCTAAGTGATTCCTTCCACAACGCTATAAACTGAAACACCTTCGAACTGAATAGGACTATCGACATTATTGGCCCCAATTCATTCTACATCTCTACATTCAACGAGCTTTCATGATGTTGATCTTCTATGCAAGCAACTCGGGGAATATGAAACCCTTCTTCAAACTCCTCTCACCTCACTTCAATTCCATCTATCATCAATCTCCTCCTACTTCTCTTATCTGGATGTAAATGTTATCTAATGTGTATCTCATATCGATATCCTGTCTCAATTTGTCCTATCCCTTAACATGCTTTTTACTGCAGAGGTTCATATACCGCAAATCAGGTCGAGCGAGTGTCTGCTGCGAACATTTGTGCCTACCCTATTCCGCATCTCTCACCAATTAACAACTTAGATTGGCGCGTCTCTCTAAAGCTCAGAAGTTTGAAGAGTAGCCTTCTGCGGAAGTCACATATTTGTTCTGTATCCCTATTAGCGAACCTTGCTATTGCTGTACCTTTTCCACCATGACCTAAAACGACCTCAACGTACTTAGGTCTCCCAGCCGGTCGATTCCCACCACACTCACCACGATACAATCCGTTTAACTACACCTACTAATTTCATCTTTCCCATCCTTTCCATATGGACCAAACCATCTCAACGTACTTACCATTATTCATCATCAAGTATATTACCCTTTTTTTATTACACAAGATTGAATATTCTTGGTCTGCATAGACGAACTCGCGCAAATAATATCATAAACAATTTATATAATACAATGATAACATCTAATTTACTTATTCTGAACTTCAACAAGCAAGATTAAACGTCCTCCACTCTATTTGGAGGAATTTGTCACTCTGAATGCTGACGCACCAACAATCAATCTTGTATTCACTAAATAAACCCCAACATAATCACAATCATGATAAATCTATTTCCAGGAACCATGAGTACCTGTCCATAACCTATCACTTCACTAGAACCAATATTTCACTTAGATTATAAACTACATACCACTAAAACTCCACTCTACTGGCAGCGTGTGTATGAGAAGAGAGTTCCCTTAGTCGTACTCCTACTCAAAAAGCATCTTAAGATTTTTAAAATTGTAGGCTCCACGTCTTGTGAACAACTCCATACTCAGAGGATTTCTCCAGTTGAGACAACTCTAGCACTATACTTCTCTCCCCTTCCAAAGAATAACTGCAACTAAATCTCATTTCCTGAGCTACCACTAACGGCATTGTATGAGTTCTCCACAGATATCTGCGATTATATATATCGTTCCCAAACAATTAATTGTTCCCATTCTTAATAATCTCTAAATATTTTAAATCCATTGAAATTCACTTAATATGCCTTCTACGCACGTCTATTTTAAATCACCAATCTATGATCAAAAGTATTTCTTTCCTCACTACCTGTAAAGAAACTGTATCCCTCACTGGTCTCCTACAAAAGATGACTTCGAAGTATATTAGCGTACATGTAATGAGCGCTCCCTTCTTTAATCTACCGTGTGTATCACTTCTACCCCAATCTCCAGTTTATCCCCATAGATCACTTCTGAATCCTATAGTTTACAATGTAGATCTCTGCCTCGCAACCCACCCTGCTTTCTATACCAATTTCGCTCGTTTCAATATATACTTTCTTCTCTCTCATGCGATGTATCAAATCATGCACTGCCACAAGTAAATTACAACTCATCCTATTAAAATGGACATTATCGTGAATTGCTATTATTATTTCTTACAATATACGAATACTAGAGGTGAGTTTGGCAAATTAATCACATTTTTTGACCTTTGATTTTGTTCAATCACCAAGGTTTTTTGGTTATTATGTCTCCAAACCCTCTGCTGATGACACATGATAACCTGAGCTTTCTTGGTTAGCTGACATAGAATACATCTGCATTGTAACTTATATATACACGTTTTTTGATTTTTGGTTATTTTATCGAAATATTTCCAAATGATTTATTGGGAGATTTTCTGACTAGGTGAACATTACAATTTCCTCAACCTTGAATGAATTCTGAAATTCCCAAACATATCTTAGTTATATATTAAATACTAATATAATCTATTATATAATACCATTATATTACCTTAAATTAGGATTAATAGCAAATAATGTATCTGATGAGTCGGCGACTCAGCCTCTGCGACACAAGGCGTTATATATGGATATATAATTAATTATTCTCATCTTCGTTTCCCACATTACTGCAGGTTGGCGTTATCTGTGGAAATTTATGTGTATTTTTCCATAGCTATTCATGGAAAGAGGAAATTATCAAAAAGGTTTTTCCCAGCCCTTAGTAGCCAAGCGAAGAGATCTATTTTCATGCGACCTGGTGCGCTGCTATCCAAATTCTACTGGTCAGAATTATATGTAGTTAGTAGTTGTAATTTTCGTTTTTATTTAACAATCCAAATCTTATTTTTCAAAATATTTCAAAACAAGAACTAAGTCTGAAATTTTTTTAGCTGAATATAAATTCCATTTTTTTTAAATAAAAAAAATAACTGAAAAGAATCTTATGAAAATTTTGCTGCTCCACCTCTAAACTTTATAAAATAATAAAATATAAAATATTATTTTGTTCACCGATTGTTTTGATTCACAAAAATTTTGAAACTTGCTTATTAATTTAGTAAATTATTTTATTTCTACAATCTGACCATTACGCCTTTCAAAAATCCTTCTCGTTTTTTAAATTCTGAACGCTATGAAACTCTAGCTTCAATGAACTCTTGCAGCCTTTAGCCTTCAGTCTTCAATCTTATTTTCTCCTCTGTTGTTTTTCAGTTTTTTTCTTCCTTTCTATTTATAACACGTCCATCTCCGACAGGTGTCAGATCATATATATATATATATATATATATATAATATATATAGATTTTTTATATATACTATATAATATATATATATATAATATATATATATATATATATATATATATATATATAAGATGCCTTTTTGTTGGTTCATATTACTCCTTCCTGAAAAAAGATAAGGTATATAAAATTAAGTGTAATAAAAGCTTCTAAGAAAAGCATTTAGATGTAAGGGAATAAGAATTTTTCCTAATGTATTATTAGAAACTTTCAAAGATATCTCACATTAAGCTTAAGCTTACGCCTTCTGCTAATTTCCCCTTGCATCTTCTACGTCTTTACAAAGTCTTTAAGTAATTAGCATTTAATTTTAAGCAAAAATATTTAAATGAAGAAGAGAACATTTTTATTGAGAATAGTGCTTTATTGGTATGTCTGTAAGAAAGGTAAAAAATATATATTTTAAGTAAAATAGTTTACCGCGATTAATTCTTATGAAAGGAAGGTCAAATATTTTTTTTGGGAACAGCGCCATAAAACAAAGAGCGACTCAGGAAAATTAAACATTTCAGAGAAACCTTTATTTTTTATTTTGTAAAAAGGTCCAAAAATATTTGATTTTTTTTTTTTTTACTTTATGAACTCCTCCATTTCCACTTATAGGAATTAAAAAGTGATTAAAAATTAAATTTTATTTACGGAGTTCTTCCAAAGTTTGGTAGAGAATTTTTTGATTGGAAGGTTAACAATCCTCGTTTGATAATTTTTAAGTATTATTTGTAAATATAGTTCTCGTTTTGTTTCCAGTTTTATCTCTCTCTCTCTCTCTCTCTCTCTCTCTCTCTCTCTCTCTCTCTCTCTCTCTCTCTTCTCTCTCTCTCTCTCTCTCTCTCTCTCTCTCTCTCCTGAAATAATATATGAATGAATAAATATGTACTTTTAATGTTTTTATTCTGCATTCATATAGTGCACGATATAATATATAACATAAAATAACATAATATAAAACATAAAATAATATACGATTACAAATTATTCGAAAACAACAAAGTTTTCGATGAGCGATATATTTTTAAATTTATTGATCATGTTGATTATCAGCTCCACCTCCATATAATATCGATTGTTCATGCCTATGAGGGTATTCAGAAAATTGAATTAAAATGGCTTAAAATCAAATTGAAACTTTAATACTAAGCAGCTCACACCTCTAAAAAATTAAAACAATAAACCTTACTTAATGTATATATAGTAATGTAATTTAAACTTTTAAATAAAATAGTTTATTTCACTCTGGATTGTTTAAAAAGAAAAAAAAAAAAAAAAAAAAAAAAACTTTTCAATTTCTGGATAAAAAGCAACTTCAAAAAAATTAAGTAAAGACATTTTTATTTTGTAGTTTTATTATATTTTATTACCTAAATATTATATCTTAATATATAATATGATAACAACAATTAGAAAAGTATTATATATGGGCCTTACAAAACACTGCCTACAAAAAGAGGCAATATTTAACTAATGTATATGCGTGTATAAAGTATCTACGTTAAGTGATAGCATCGCGAGGCTATGATCTATGTGGGTGTAAAGACTATCAATTGCTGACTGCTAGTAACGTCATTTAAATATAATTGATGTTTTACTTGAAAGACACCTTGGATACAGAAGATGCCAGAAAAAGTTTTATAAAATCAATCTTATTGGAAAATGACACTTAATATAAGGGATATAACGAAAAAATTATTTTCCAAAGTTGCTTTAGGCTAAAGTTAAAAAGGCTGATTTCATTAGCTTCCATTCAAATGATGGGCCATTAATTTCTTAATTTGTCTATATAATAAAACGGAATCATGAATGTAAAAGTAATCGGATTAATATATGTAGCTTATAGATCACTCAAAAGACTCATCTACTCTAAGCTTTATATTAATGATTAAACATAATTATTAAAAAAATGAGGTTAAAAAGAAAACGGGATTATTAATATCTGCTCAGAAAAAGATATAAAAAATAATAATGAATTAAGTGTTATTATTTACCCGTATACCATTTTATTAAAGTAAACGCGTATAATACTTATGTTCAATAAAAATAACAGCTGTTGTTTTACAGTAATACACCGGAACTTTAAATATTTTATTCCCTAGTTTGTAACTCATCTTATAATTATATAATATCAGTGAAGTTCGAAGTTCTATCTAACACCTTCAGAGTATGTACGAAGCTGAAGGGTATCGCGTAACATATCTCCCACACCCAACTTCTCAGATATTCCCTTTGTTTTAAAATAATCCCATTCTGAGCATGGGAGATGGAGCCCGTATACCCTATATTAAAAATAATATTATGTTTAATATGTTCCTTAGGGCTATTCAACTTCTTAACTCAGGTACATTAAGGTAATAATATTATGACTATAATAATAAAATATGGCTTTATAAAAAATATATCATATTATATTGTAAATTTCTAGTATATTATTATATAGTATTATATATTATTTAATTATATAATTATATATATATAATAGATATATATATATATACATATATATATATATATTTATAATATATATATTTAATTATAATTATATTATTTATAATTATGATGTTTGTGAGGCTTTTGCTCCCAAGAGGCCTATATCTTAATTATATTATTATTATCATTTAAATTTTTAATTTATATATATAATAATATCATTATATATATTAATATTTAATTTTATATATATATATATATATATTATAATTATAATAAAATTATATATATATGAAAATTTATAAAAATTATATGATCTTAAATAATGCTTCTTGATATAGCTAATATATTATATATTGTAATTGTATTAATTTAATTGTAATTATGTAATTTGTATAATTATATAATCATATAAATTATATATATAATATATTAATTAAATTAAATATATTTATATTAATTATTTTAATATATATTATATATTAATAATATATTATATTATTATATATATAATTTATATAATATAATTATAATTATATATTATTATAATTATATTATATATATACTTATTATATTATAATAATATATAATATATAATATATATTATTTACAATTAAAAATTTAATTAATTAAAATTTAATATAAATTATTATGTAAATTTAATTAAAGAAATTATTTAATTATTTAATTATTATTATATTAATTATTATTTTATAAATATTTAATTTTTTAAGACTAATCAATATTCATGATAACTGCTAGAATTGATGAAATAATGATCTCAAACTTCTTGATGATTATGATAGATGAAGTATACTAGCTTTATGCAATATGACTGAATTACTGAGAGAGGTATACAATCATTTACTAATCTACGGTTGTGAGTAAAAATATAATAACATCAATAATATAAATACTTAATTTTAAAACTAAAATATCCTATAAACATTATTTAACTCGTATTGTCACACAATCGCTCATAATATTATACAACTAATCACATTATCTATTAATAACGAGTATTAATATTCCACATTATATATTTATATAAATACATATAAAGTTTATTATATAAAATATATTACTTGAATCAAAATTTGAGAATTAAGAATATATTATATTTATGGTTTATTTATAAACATATTTGTTTCCCTAACTAATAAAGAAAATTCAGATGATAGATTATAATGAAATGCATACGAAAAATAATATTATATAAAAATTATAACAAAATCACTAATTCCTTTACTTTAATATTTCAATAACTGGTTAAATCATCACAAATCTGAAATCACTCACTCAGATATCGCTCACAGAACTACATTAATACGAGCACTACTCCAGACAATTCTCACTCACACCATCAGCCCCCTGAATTAACTCAGACCTCTCATATAAGAAATTTTGTTAATTAATAATAGGATAACTTAATTACAATAGTAAATAAAAATCATTAATTTAATAATACAAATTAAAACAATACATTAATTAAATTAGTAATTATAAAGTAGTATACTCAATCATACAAGAAATTTCTGAATCGAAAATATAATTGAAAATAGAATTTCTCTTTATAAGAACAGAAATGTAATTTTTCATTATAAAACAGAATGTTTTTCATTTTAATACAAAAAAAATTGATCCAGGGAAAAAAGCATTATTACTAGTGTTGAACATTTGCCCCATTGTTTGATTGGTATCCTTAATAGTTTTAAAGAATTTAACCAATGTTGGCAGTTAAAGATTTAGTACATTTACATGACAATTATTTTAGAATAACATTAAACACATATATATTTATTTTCGATACAAAAGTTCAAAATCTCTGGATCTTGGATTTCTTTCAAATTTTAGTATTTTAATAAAAATATATTAAAGTAAAAAGTACAATACATATGACTAGTTGGAATGAGATCTGGTTTTCAAATAGTATTTTTGAAGCTACCTTTAAAACGGATCGTTGAGAGAGGTGCGGTCAATCCGCACAAATAAAACGGATCAACAACAAGAGAATGAAATTAACAGCAAGAGAGTAATTCTTATAATTAATTTTTATAATGATTTTTTTATTTTTATATTTTTTTTACGAAAATAATTCGAAGATACTGCGACCCATTTCTTTAAGCTATTAAAAAAGGTCATGTGACTTGTTGATTAAATTTTATATTTCTTCTTTGGTAATCTAAGATTGAAAATTTGAAATAGTCTTAACGTAGACTATTTCATTTTACCTAAGCTTATAAAATAAGAAAGGAGTTTCACAAAACAATTTTTTCCGACAAAAACATAATATAACATCTCTACTTCAAAGAGCAAGACACTCTGTTTAGTGTTTAGTGCCTTAAAATATATGTAAGACTCTACTAAGAATAACGTGCTAAAGTATAATGTGAGAGATAAACGTATGATAGGAGATGTGAGCAGGTAGAGATACGAATCTCACTTGTTACGTAGTCGAGTGAACTGTTGTCACAACCATTTTCAAATATGTAATTCAAGGAGTGTGGCTTAATGCTCATAAGGAGCTCAAAACTAGAATGCTGCCCTAGAATGACATAACAAGTAATAGTGAGAAAATTAGAATGTAATAAGAATCATATTTAAGAGACAAAGTCGAATGCTTAAGCGATACACATAATTATATAAATTATAGTCAAGAGTTGCCAGAAAAGTCACATCACAATGGCATATTTCTATCTGGAGTTCTTCAGTAAACCATCGCAAAGATATGTACACACACCTGAATCCTATATATAAAAGTATTTTCCTAACTTAAAGAATGGCTGAAATGAATAATTAAAAAATATATTAATATTTAGAACTTAGAAATAAACTTTAACATGTACATAAGGCTCTAAGACTATCATTAACCAACGGTAAGCTCTACATCAATATTATCACGGGAAAGGTATAAGGCAAAATTTTCTTTTGTAAACAGCGTCACTACATATATAAAATAACTAGAAGAATCACCTGAGACTCAGACGAAATATCAATAACATACAGAATATAACGTGGAATTATTTTTGTTTATCAAAGATACATTAACATTTATTAATATACATTATGATATTTTATATTTATATCTATTATTATATAGAACTACTCCTATATATATTTTAAGGTAAGTCAAGGGATAACTTTAATAAATATAACGATTAGTAAAAACTAGATTTTTATTAATCAAGTTTGTTCAAAGTTTGACAAGACATTTTTTTTTTGTTAATAATTGATTATTAATTAAATATCTTACATACTTAAATTTAATGGTTTTTATAAGTATACTGTTACATATATAGTTTATTCATGCACTATGCTTCCAGTCTCTACTCTCATCTATCTCTCTTCTCTCTTTCATCGTTCTCTCTCTCATCTCTACTACTCTCTTACTCTCTCTCTCACTCATTCACTCTTACTCGCTCTCCTCATACATCTCTTTCTTATATATCATTCTCTCTCTAAATTCTTTCCGTATATATAGTATATAAAATAATATATCAGAATAATATATAGCTTATATATATATATTATATTATATATATATTAATTTAATTGTGTATTATATTCTTAGGTCAATAATATAATTTACAAATTTTATATTATACATAATAACTTAGGTTATCTTTAAATACATAACGAAAGTTAATTAAAAATACTGTAAACATTAACCTGGACATATTCTAGATTATAGTTTATTGTAAATAGCGTTAGTCTTGACATAACAAGGCCAACACTAATATCATAATCACCTGACATAAAATGATATCATAATCACAGATATTGTGGCATAGTAGTCAAGGTTTGGTCTGACATCATTAAGTATGTCACTTAATATTATTTTACAATGGACTAAATATATTTTTTATATATATACTTATATTATATTTTCTTATTATGAAGATAAAATACACTTTAATTTTTATTTCGTATTGCTCAAAGTGATTTTACAGCTTTTGAATTTTAACAAATCCTTAATATGAAATAACGAATACCATTACTAATATATATATAATAATCAAAAAAATTTACAATAACTTCTTATTTTCTTTCTTAATACTACCTATATCTTTTTAATCTCATACTGAATCTCAACTTCACACTTTTTACTTTCACTATTATGTAATTCTCCCGGGATCTTACATGTCATCGTCCCTGTATAACTATTTATAATTAAATGATTATCTATTTTTTGCTTCTGTAACGTTTAGTAGGAGATTTAAATATATAAATTCTTTTATATTTGTACACTAAGCTTATATATATATATAATAATAACTAAATATACGTATTATCTTAAGTATCATCTATCCTTAAATACATATAAATTATATAAATATATATATTATATACTTATCTCAATAACTGTTATTAAAATGACTTATATATATATATATATAATTAACAGAAATAGATCTATATATATATGATATATATATTATTACAATATATTTAATAGTAATATTAATATTTAATAATTATATATAGATATTATAGTATATATATATATATATAATATAATATATATAATATAATAGTATATATATATATATATATAATATTATATATAATATATTAATATATATATAATTAATAATAAATTATATATATAGTATATATATAATATTATTATTATTATTATATTATTATATAATTACTATGAATTTTATTTTCATATATTACTTATTTTAATTATACATATATATTATTATATATCATTTTATATAATATTCAAGATTGAAAATTTATTTTACAAAATTTATAATTTTAATTATTATTTTAGATTATTATAATTTTATTATTTATTTATTATTATTAATGGTTATTTTAATAATATATCAGATAATAATATTAAATAAGATGTAAATAATAAATAATAATAATAATAATAAATAATATAATAATAATTATAATAATAATTAAAATAATAATATAATAATAATAAAATAATAAATAATATAATTATAATAATAAATAATAATTAAATTAATAATAATTAAAATAATAATCAAGAGGAATAATCTTTTACTTCTGAAACATATGACAAATAATCTAGATTTTAATAAAGAATACGTAGGCCTTCTCAAAGATTTTTTTATTAGAATAGAGTTTGCAGTTTCCTTAGATAAGACTTATTTAAAGCTATTTATTCTTCAATTAAAAAAATTGAGAACATTACTTTATGACCACTATATTTTAATATTAATTTATAATTGTAGATAAATATTTCAGAAAAATGTATTAAATAGAAATGTAATTTAAAAGTTTAAGCTAAAAACTAATGAGATAGTTACCGTCAATTCCAAGCTAAAAATGCTGTTGCCATGATTTTGATACAGAAAAAGGATTCTGGGTTTTACTTTAATTCTTCATATTTATTATATATAATAATATTATTATATATTAATAATATATATATATTAATATATTAATAATATCAATAATTATTAAATATTAATATCTATATTATTAATTATAATAACTTATTATATTAATTAATATATATAAAATATATTAATATATTATATATAATACCTAATATATATATATATATATTAATATAATATATATAATTATATATTATATATATATTATATAATATTATATATAATATATATATATAATATATATATATATATATAATATAATTATATATATTATATATTAATATATATTATATATATATTATATATATATATATATAATAATATATGTTAATATATAATATATATTATATTTTAAATATATAATATATATATATACTATTATATAATTATTAATATTAATAAAAATTAATTAGTATATATGATTATATATTATATTATACTATATATATATTAAATATATTTTATATATATAAAATATTTTAATAATATATATATAATAATTATATTATATATATATATTAATAGTATATATTATAATATAGTAATATATATATATAATATATATATATAATATAATAATTTAATAAAATTAATAATAAATAATAAATTAATAATAAATAATAATAATATATAATAATAATTAATAATAAATAATAATAATAATTTCTAATAAATTAATTTTATATATTATTTTTTAATTAATGGATTGAGTTAATTATGAATAGAGAATACGTAAAGCACTTCCAGGTCTGGATTTAAAAATTATAAATATACTTATATAATTAGAGAATAGAAAATTAGTATAAGCTTAGCAACAGTGTTCTTAACGAAGCTATTCAACAGCTTTAGTAATGTTAAGCTATGCAACATCTAACCAAACAAGCTGTTTATTAACAATTATCTAATATATTATCTACTTAATCTACATACTACTATACTACTATACTACTATACACTAACTTACTATACTACTACTACTACTACTACTACTAACTATATCTATACAAAATTTCAGCCTACAAACTGTTGTTATATTATATTATAGTAAAGGCACCATAGAATAACATATTATAATAATATTGATATTAATGATCACGTTCCATTATATGTTCTTGTTCTTGTTCTTGTTATCTTGTTCTTATTTTAATACTTTGATCAGTTCTTTATCTTTAATTTTCTTGTTCTTATTAACTTAATACTCTCCTTTCCTCAAGTTACACTTTAATTATTATTATTATATTATTTTTAATTAATATAGATTATTCTTCTTATAATATATTATTATTATTAATTATTAATAATTATTATATTCATTATTATTATATTATTATTATTATGTTATATATATTAATATTATTTATTATATATATTAATTACTATTATTTATTATCATTATTATTATTTTATATATATATTATTATTATTAATTTTAATTATTATTATCTATGAAGTAATAAAATTATTTAAAAAATTTCTTATTTTTATTTAGAAAAATAATTATTATTATTCTTATTAACAATTACTATTATTATTATTTTCTATTATAATTATTATTATTTAGATTTAGTTATAGAAACAATTTAAATATGAAATTTAATTATTATATTTTATTATTTCTATTTAATTCATTATTATTTTCATTATTAAATTATTATTATTATTATTATTATTATTATTATTAATTATTATTTATTATATTATATATAATTATTATTATTATTACATTCCGTTATAAGTAATATTATATTTATATTAAATTTAATTTGCAACTAATTATTATCATTAGTCTAAATGTTGATAGATTAACGTTAAATATAGTATGTTAATGGACAAGTTGAACTATTGAAATAAATTTCTCTCCGAAATATATATATATAATATATATATATTATATTTAAATATATATAATTAATATTATTAATAATATTATAAAATATATATATATATAAAAATATATATACTATATATATATAAATATATAGATTTGATGATTAATATAAATATTATATAATAAATATATATATATTATATATATATATATAACTATATAATATTAGTATATATAATATATATAATAATTTATATATATATGTACATTTTATACATTATTTGATATATTAGGTTAAGAAAAATACTATATGCCATCCAATAATATATATATTATTAGTATAATATAAATATATATATATATATGATATATTTATATATTTTTTTGTTATTATTATCATATAATAACAAAATAGTATACTAGTTTAATAATTTCGTACCAAAGTACTAATTGAAAGACATATGGCTAATATCAGATTTTTGACTTAAATTATATTCCTTTTAACATGGGAGAATTCTTTATCCTCGGACCCCATATTTTTTGATGTCAAAATCAAAATTATTCACATTTTTTTTTATCTAGATTATTAGAAAAATTCCTCCTTAACATATCTAATAGGTATTAGTGTAAATTATTTTTAAAAATTCTAAATGGTTTTTTAGATACTGAAATTTATTTATAGAGAAAGGCGTGTTCGAATAATCCTAAAAA
>JABUQX010053821.1:0-16295 GCA_015478945.1 Trachelipus rathkii | reverse complement strand
TGCAAATAACTGATATAACCCAACGTCCTATCTTCCCATAATATTTTCATACATGACAAGCCACATAACTCTCCAATGTATCCCGAAATTTTTCTACTATATTTACTCTTGTCTTCCACCCCCACACAATCCCTAATCCATATCTTCATCCCTCTCCTCCGCTCATCCATTCCTCTCTACTAGCATCTTAACACGCCTCTATCAGACTTACCTCCATTATATAATAACTATACCTATATACCCAATAATACCTATATACTCTACCACATACCATATATATATATTCATATATATTATTATATATATATACTATACATATATATTATATATATTTACTATATATATATTAATATATATACATTTATATTATTAACTATTCATATATATATATTATTATATATATATATATACTATATATACTTATAATATTATATTAAAATAATATATATATATATATATATATATATATATTTAGTATATTTATATACTTTATTATATAAAAATATTATATTCTACTATAACTAATAATATATTATGTTATATATATATCATCATTATTATATATATATATAGTATATATTAATATATATATATATATATATATAGATATATATTATAATATATCATATTATATACTATATATATATAATTATATATTATTTCCTCATTTATCAATTCTTCTAGCATCGTCAACACGCCTCCTAAGGATTATATAGTTGTTAATATACTATATTATAATCATTACATATATATATATATCCTATATAATTATATATTACTTAATTTCAATATATATATGTGTGTGTGATGTGTGTGCTGTGTGTGATGTGGTGCTGTGGTGCTTGGTGTGTTCGTGCCTAGGTATGCGCATGTGTTGTATAGGTGCTCGTGTGTGTAGGTGTGCGTCAACTTACATGTTTGAATAACATATCTATTTTCCTATTGCATTTAAATGTTTGGTGGGGAATATTTGTTTTTGATTGAACTGGTCGTGGGTGTGTATATCTGAAAAAGAAGAAAATATATGTTTTTCTTTTCAACCAACAAGACTAAACCGAATATCCCCAAAAGAAGACTAGCAATGAGAAACACTGAGGTGTCACTTCCCATTATAAAAAAAAAAAACAACAACGTCACGCGAAATGATAAATACTTACCTTTATAAAGGGAACCATTTTATTATATTTATTTATTTATTATTTATTTATTATTTATTTATTATTTACTTTATTTTATTTATTTACCTGTTTATTTGTTTTTTTATTATTTGGTATACTAACATTCCTTTTTTCGAGAAAGGCGAAACAAAAATTCCCAGTTCCTATTCTAGGACAGTTTTATTTTTTACAATCTCTCAGACTCCCTATTCCCATGTTAACAAAAAATATCCGCTGTTGGGACATTCATAAAACCCCTGCAATTAGTGAAACTATAGAAATCTAAGAATAATATAGAATTATAGAATTATAGAATTAAGAATTAATAGAATTATTTGAGCTATGTAGATTTTAAAAAAAAAAAATTCAAATAATCTCACCAACATTTTAATCGGACCGATATATGAGAAACTTGATTAAAATCACACGCAAATAGAAAAGGACCTTGATAGGTGTATATTTCAGGGTCCATTGTCTTACAGGTTATATTAAAGGATGATAAATAACTTTTACGTGGATGCATTCACCAAAGATGTCCTTCTCCATTGCCCATAAAAAATATTCAAAAAAAACATTAATTGTGGAGTATGATTACCTTATTAAAAAAACTTTGGATTATTTTAATAAAGAGTAGATAAATCACGTTCATGAACTAGTCATATATATATATATATAATATAATCTCTCTATATATATAATATAATATGTTATTCTACTATATATATATATATATATATTAGTATATTATTAATATACTACTATTATATATATATTATATATAATATATACAACAACCAAACCGAACTACCATATTACTACACTCAAAACACCCCCAACACCTCCCCATTTACCATCTAGACCTTACAAGAATACGAATCTTTTCCCCAACAAACCCACACAACTATAATCATGCAATTTAAATACCAACCTATCCATCACCATGCACACTTACTACCACCCTATTCCGCTTTCTCATTACCTATTATTAATTATTATTAGTTAATTATTCTATTATTATTCATTATTTTATTTTCATTATGTTATGTTATTGTTTTATTGTTATTGTTATTGTTATTTTATTGTCATTGTTTATTGTTATTGTTTTGTTATTTTATTGTTTTATTTATTGATTATTATTGATTATTCATTATTATTTATATTATCTATTTCATATATTATTATATTATTATTACTTATTATATTATTATTATTATATTATATTATATCCGTTTAAATCATCAAATCTTTTTTTATCAAGAAACCAAAAGTATAAAAAGGCAAACATATATTTACGGTTAATAAAAACTTAAAGGCAAAAATATCATATACGCCCTTGCTTCTGTGATGAACAAGTTGGTGAACTTTAAGTGAAAACATGATTAGGCAACTTTCCTCTTCTATAGTCTATATATATAATATATATACTATATATTACTATATATAGTTATAATATATATATTAATATATATATAAAATTATATAACTATATATATATTATATAATAACATATATATATATATAATTAACAACATATATAAATATTACATACAATATATATACATACATAATACTATATATAAATAATTATATATATATATATATATATATATTTATATTATATATTTATATATATATATCTATAATATACTTATATATATATATATATATATACTCATATATATACTATACATATCATATACATATATAGATATATATTATATTTATAGATATATATATAATATATATATATATATATATATATCTATATAATGATATATATATAATATATATATTCTTATACGACACTATACCTATATATATATAAATATAGTTATATATATATTATATCTATATATTCTACTACTATATATATATATACTATATATATATATATATACTATACATAATCATATACTTATATTATTAATATTATATATATTATATATATTATTTAAATATATTTAATTATATTAATATATACTATATATATATATATATACTATATATCATTATAATTATACTAATATATATATAATTATGTATATATTAATATAATACTATTATATTATATTATATATATATATATTATTATATATATATATTACATTATATATATATATATATACATATATTATATATAATATTACTATTATATATATAATATATATACTCTTATATACACTAAACGACTACAAAAATATACTACTACATATTTATATAATATTATATATATATATTATATAATATCTTTATATATATATATTTATACTTTTTATATATCTATAAATATTATATAGTAATATATATAAATATAATATATATATATAATATAATATTATATATATAATAATATCATCACGTCGAATCATATATATCTATATATAATATTATTATATTTTACTATAATATATTTATATACTATACTATTATAGTATACTATTGCGAATTCATTGCATTGCATTGCTTGACCATATAAATTAAATTGGATCTGGAAGTCAAATGTGAAATCACCTTTTCAAATTGAAGACATGATTATAATACTATATACTATATATTATATATTATATAATATATATTATATATATATATATAATTATATATATTATACTATATATATAATATATATATATATCTATAATTATATTATACCGGTATGGTTTTAATTGGGGTAAGAATGAGAGAGACGAATTTTTTAATATAAAAATTCATTAAATCTGGTGATTTCCTGACTTTCGTAAACTCATGAAATTGGTTGATGGATAAGGATGTTGACTGAAACAACTCGAAAAATCTGATCAACATTGGCACAGATGTAATAAGAAGTGATATTGATGTGTTTTGCGGTTAGATTACTGCTTAGAAAGAAAAAGGTTATTGTGGAAAAGTATTAGTAAAGAGGGGGTAATTGGATAGGAGAGTATGAAAGTGAAAGGAATCGGTTAAAGTTGGCGCAGCCAATTGATGGAATATGGTGCATGAAATAGGCCAAAAACCGTTTTCATTCCATGATTGAATTTGTTATAGAGCTGTAGCACTTTTTCTTGATGATTATACACTCCCATTCGATTGGGAAGAAGAGCAGCTCTAGTTCTATATAAGCGGGTAAGGGCGACTGTAGGAACAACAGGGGAATTCAGTTTATTGAGTTGTTGTAGGGAAGATAACTACGCTGGTATTTTGGTCGAAAGCGTACGTCGAGTGACTGAAGGAGATTGTGGTGAAAGAAACAAGTTGCACTTAGAAGTTCTACTAGAAGGATATGTGGATCAACAAACATATAAAAAAAACATTACTTTGGAGTTATGATATCTTAAAGAAAACTGGTTCATTTTAAAACTAAGGGGCAGATTAAACATTCAACATATATATTGTTTATATTTATTTAAAAAACTATTGATGTCCATTATAAATGTTTTCCTCCTATTTATTTACAATATAAATAAATAAACAAATCAACAAATAACTAAATAAAATAAATGAATTATATATATTATATATCATATATTATTATATATTATATATTATAGATTAATAATATATATATATTATATATATATATATATATATATATATATATTATATATATATATCAATATATTAATTTATATAATATATATATATATTATTTATTATATATATATATATATATATATAATATATATATATATTAATATATCATATATATATATATATGTATAATATATATATATATATATATATATATATATATATATATATATACTATATATATCACAACCCAACACCCACACCCACAAAACACACCCAGCCCAGCCAGCAGAGCACAAACAGCCCAAAATCAAAGACACCAACCCAAAAAACAAAAAATCAAAAACAAACGCGATACTATATATATATATAATATATATATATATATATATCTTATATATTTTATAATATATATATAACTATAAATATATATAATCTATATATAATATATTCTATATCTATTACTATATATATATATATATATATATATATTATATATAACTGTATTATATTCAACTATCATTTTTAGCCTTATTGTGTGTGTATATTAACAACTAACATTAAATATTAATATCATTAACTGCTACACATCACTTAAACAATTGTTTATCAATAACCATTAACCAATCTATTATTATATTATATTTATTTATTATTCATATATTATTTTATTATTATATTATTATTATTATTATTTTATTCTTATTATTATATATTACTATTACCTTATTATTATTTTATTATTATTATTTCTATTATTTTAATTATTGTTATTATATCGTATTATTATCCTTTCCTTTAAAATAGATCAAATTTTTATTCCTCTTATAGAAAAGTTAACAATGCAAATATTTTAGGTTTAATAATATTAAAGGCAAAAATCTGTCAGGCAATAATAGAAAATTTACCGTACTAGTCAAAAGTTTATCAAAAAAGACGATCACTCATTGAAATTCAAATTCCTAAATAAGTAAAATTATCTTATTTCTATATACAATGCGATTAAAAAAATTCCTGGACTACCAATTTGCGGAGCACCAATTTCTTCATTCTCAAAACGTAATCCTGCTCTATGTCAATAGTTTGTCACCATGCCCCCTGATCGATCAAACAAGAAAAGTTGATCGATCAAACATTTTTATTCTTCTTACAATCCAAAAAATATTCGTCTTGCTATACTGTCGACCCCAAGTTTTACGATCCGAAAAACGTCCAGTGATTTTTCTGTTCCCCCACTCTTGTCGTTACACCGCGCACTCCATTAGGTTTCACCCAGACTACATCTCCAACGTTAAACTTTTTCCTACCAAAACTTCCGGCTGGCCGCAGATCTCTTAACGGCATGCCCCATCTGTAAGTTATATTTTAAACTCTCAAGGCAGGGATTCTCTCGTTCACCCCTCCCTTGGCATTTAAATATGTACAAAGCACCACCTTTCCCACATACCAATTTCTGATCTCGACGATATTTTTTCACCAAGTCCTATGGTTTTCTCCACAAATTCCATTACAATTCCCTCTAAAAGCCGCTCTGAAATTTAACCTCACTCCCCATTTTTCACACATTTTCCCTTACGTTCCAACGACCTGAAGAAGCGCGCAATTCATCAACAACAATTTTTCAGGCAAACCAAGTTTCTAAAAACACCTCCTCTAACTTCCTCGAAATCTATCTCTTTTCACCTCCTCGTTATTTAGAAACACTTCCTATAGTGGTGGGTGTTGCAATCTACTTGGACCACCCAAGGTCATACCCACTGACCAATACCCTTTCCCTTCCCAAAGTGGATTCACAGTCAGCGCTCAAACCTTTTCCAAGTTTGATCAGTACAAAAGCTCTCGCGCCGAACACTCAATTCCCTGCGATTTGGAAAAATTCTATTCGATAGACAATTTACCACAAACTTTATTGCCACATTCCGACCACCTCCTCTTCTTCCTAACAAACCCGTTGGATCCTGAGCTATTTGACGGCCCAAAAATTTTGTCTACCCCATGAATGGGACTTTTGTCAAGCACCTCTTCAAATTCCGATCGCCAACACATTTCCACAAAACCTCCGTTCGTTTCGCATTATTTTCTCACTTCCCACCTTTACCATTTTTCCGAATATTAATTAGTTATAACTTTCTTAAGGACCTTAGTATTTACTATAAACCAAGACACAAGAGTACTCAACCATTATCTATTACCGAGAACATTAATCCAACACACGAACATTCAACAAGCTTCCGCACAATATTCCCAGAGCTCTTTTCACCACATCTTCGCTTGTCCTTTTGTTTTTATTTTTTTACTCTTCAATCTTGAATGAATCACATTGTCCACCCAGCTCACAACCGTCTTGGAATCACGCATTATTGTTATTCTATTTAATCCCCACTTCAAACAAAGATTTATTCCTTTCACAACAGCTTCTAATTTTCTACGTTTATATGACCACAATCCGTCTTTTTCCTCACCCAACTTGAGTCTTCTACAATCTCTCTTCCTTTCTCCAACGCCACTCCATAAGTAATGCTGCTTGCATCGCACCAGACAACCCCTTCTACACCCTACTCAACAAACCAACTGCCCCTCACTGGATCATCTTTTCTTACATCTTCCAAGACTTCTACAAAAACTTCCTTAGAGCTTGTTCCAATGTCCTCATTCCACCTGCTTCCTTCAGCAGTTCTCTTTAAATAGCTACAAACAACCCTTAACCATCCCGCCACCGGATAATGCCCAATTCATTTTCCACAAATTGAAAATAATTCTTTTCTTGAAATCTCCTCTTTCTCAAGGATCGGGATCCTATTCCCTCTCCCTGATCAATCCTTTGGCATTTCTTGCAATCTACAGTCGTAACACCTTTCCTTCAACCACATTTTCTGGATCCTTCGTGACGAGCCCAAAATTAAATAGATGCTTCCTCACCTCCTCAACAGATATTTTTCCACAATCCACCAAAATATCATCAATAAATGAATGGGTCGGCTTTCCAATTCTCTCGTCAACTTCTCGAACTATTCTCAAAATTTTTGTCATTACCCTCGGCGCATTTGACAACCCAAAATCTAACCTTATTAGACAAAATACGTTTCCCTTATATCTAACTAATTGGTGTTTCCACAAGTTTCTATTGATTCTATTGTGAAGATAGGCGGACTTTAGATCAAAAACTAGTATCCTATCTCTAACTCTTCTTCCCATTTCATCTAATTATCTTCAAAAACCGAAGTCTTCCTAACCCTACCGGCTCTCTTAAATTCTCTGAAATCCAAAATACCGGTCTCACCTCTTCCCATTTACCCACAAAAAACAGTGTTCGTGGATCAAACATTGGCATATCGGGATCATTCTAGTCCCAGATGCGTCTGGACAAGCGAAACACATACGCGTCAACGCAGCCATGGAAGGAATCACCCATGTCATACAGGTTTACTATGTCGACTCACATCTAAAAACCCATAATCAGAATGGCTACAAGTAATAGGTCACGATTTCTGGTGGTTAAGCTTTTGCTGAATTCTCCGATTAGATGAATCTTGTTATAATAATTGTGCCCAAAATAACTTTTTCAAGATCAATATTATTTTTCTTCGTAGTGTTAATATGTTCTTTTCCCCAACCTATCACCATATCATCCTACTTCATCAAGTTTTCAATTTCGTACAGCACTACCCACCTTATTCTGAAGCACCGGCTCCACTCGCCTTCCATTTCCATCATTATACCGTTCCCAAACACAGTACTCCTTATTCATCCAGTTCTTGTATTTCAATAAATATTCGTAATCTCTCTTCCCCCTCAAGAAATCGTCCTAAATCAGTCAACTCATCTAAATAATGGTCTACACCATTCTATCTTTGATATATATATACTTATTATATATAATATATATATATAAGTTATAATAAATAAACACTTTATTTTATATATATTATTTTTTCTCCTTTTGATATACTATTATCCTAAATAATAAGTAGAACTCTCACTAGTATATCGATCGAAAAAGTCGATGATATTTTATCCTCGATATATCGATAAATATCAATATATCATTAAATTTGGATATATTAATTATTATAATTACATTACTATTATTATAAACTTTTTGTTGACTAATGTTTCCCTAATGTATTTTCACCATATAATTATATATTTCATCCACTAACAACCATTCGAAAAGATTATTTTTTATATCTAATTCCATCTTTTATTATCGATATAGAACACTCGTTTTTAGTACCCTTATATCTTCATAATTCTGTGTCATACTACACCCTAACAAAACTTTTATTCCTGAACCCTAAACTTTAACCAAGCCCCCATCTAGGGACCAACCTAATTGACAATAGAAAGCCTACCAAACCTAACTCTCTGAGACCCATGAATAGGCAATTATAGATAATTAGCCTCCCAAACTAGGCTCTGAACCTATAATTGGATTTTTGCGAAAGCTCTCCTCCCCATCCTCTTGCCCTACTCCTTATGCGTATTCTAAAGTGGACAGCGCGGGGTCAACAATGACGCGTCAACCCTAATATTACTTAGGATAAGGCTCCGAATACCCGTATAGCCCTATATTTAAGAGTTAGTGCTCCCCCTTTATGTGGGGGAGATCAGAGGGAATGCTAATTCCTAAGATATATAAATCCCATCATCCCGATCCATAGTGGATATATACTTATTTTTATTATCATCTAATATCACATAGATTATTACTACATTTAACTTTTTTTAAAGGAATTTACTCGGACTTTTGAATAGTATATATAAATTCAAGAATATAGTAGCTATAATACTGTATAATATTACCTAGTGAATATACATATATATATTACTTATATATATTACTATTATATATATATATATATAATACTTATATTAATATAGTAACAATATAATATCTCAGACCCCTCCTATATAGATTCACGATAGTAAGTTAGAAGATAAGATTCAGGTAGAAGTGTACCTATATATATATATAATTACCATACTAATAGCTAGGTACTAGTAAATCTAGTAGTGGAAGCTCCTCTGATTATATAATATTGATAGAGTCCTATATATTATAATGATTTTATATAAATATATATATATAAAGTTATTATAATATATAGTTATTTACATACTAGTGACAGTCCAATCCTATATTTATAGCTAATACTTTTCTCTGTAAATTTAGTAGTGGTCCTCCACAAACCAAATAACACTCCCACTGGAATCTTATTTACTTATATGTGAATATTTATGTTTTTCAACATTCAATTTTATCTTCTTAAGATCTTTACCAAATACTGATCCTAAATATATAGCTATAACCGATAAATGACCTGATAGATATATATAAGTATAAATTACTCATATAGCATATCGTATATTATAATATCAATTAGTCTTACCAAACCCTACATATCAAGCTTAGATAAATCTTCTTCTTTATTAGTATGTATAGTTCTAAGAAACTTTCCACAGTATTAGACTCAATATGTTCTACTAAATTCACTACCTATATACGTTACTGTATAATTTATATCTATGACCTATTACGAAAAAGCTATTACTGGGTACTAAGATCACATTCTAACTATGTATCAGACTTACTATAGTACTTATATATATATATAAAATATATTATTTCAAAACATTTAGCGCAGTCACACCTTGGTCAATTCCGTCAGAGTTATTAATTCTAATTACAAATTTAGAATTAATGCATCATTAATTCTTTTAATATTGTAATTTAAGTGTTTTGTTATTCCTAAACACATTGAACGTGATAACTGGACTTAAATCTTATTATTCACTGATATAGTAGCGCGTGTTCACATATATAATATAATAAATGGATAACAAGGGCATCTATATACTCTGAGTAAATATATATATATAATTAATATATATAATATAGGCCTATATTATATTTTTACTTATTTTACAATTTATATATTATGTATATATAAATATAATATCTTATTCAACTTATCTATATAACGAATTTATATTTACTCTTTTATATATATATTAGTACTTCAAATATTAAGATCGTAATGCTCTTCTCGCAAACTTATGCACAAGGATTCTGCAAAGACATAAACCGCGAGACCGTCTTGCAGAGACGTCAAATTTCTCTCCTGTACCACATCAAAAGTGTGGCATTATGCAGAACAGTTGATAGTTGTATCGTTAACAAACAACATATTACATCTGCTATTTTAAAAGTTCTTATCACTTATAATCACTTATCTTATATGGGCAAACCCAAGAATTTGTGGCGAAACCTGGTTATTATTAGTGGACAATCTTCAATCCTATTCTTGAAACTTCAGATAGATAAACACATCAAAAATTTCCATTTTCTCATACAATTTTCTTGCTGGAATATAACTTCTCGTTGGCAATGACATTTTGGATAATCTGCTCAAATTTTAACCACATTTGTTCCAAAATCAGTTTCTAATACTGCAAAAAACCTTGATAAAGTGGATTCGTCATAACAAATATCAAATAGGTCGTTTAAATCCATTATTTAAAGTTAAGTAAATCCCTGTTCAAAAAAAATTTTACACTTAACTAAACCATTCTTAAATCCACATTAGCATAACAAATCAAATTATCTACTCACACCGCTATATTATCTAAAATTGCATATATTCTCCCTAATGAGAGATCATATGGTAACAATAGTTAATTCAACTCATGACACACCCTATTAGCTGCTCGTATACAAAGGTCTTCATCATAACAATGATTTCTATATCTACTCTTTATAACTACAGATCGATATTTTCGCAGCCACATCCATATCAAGAGAAAATACTATACCATACTGCACCATTTACTGTAATTCGAATAGATATACCAATTTGGGCATTAGTACTATTCCTAACGGTATATTATAAGTTAATAGTTTTTCAATTAAAGAATTTTGGGAGGCTCAGACTCCGAAAATTCAATATTACGGTAATACAGACTCGTTATATTTTCGCACCAATATATATTATAGTGTGAGCACACTCTAGGTATACAACGAATTCTCATAAACGTATTAGTATTATAATATATATATATGCTATAATTTTGTCATAAATGATATAATATTACACATTATAGTGTACTATATCAGTGGCGTAACCTAAAGGAGCCCGCAGACCCTCGTAGAAGACCTCGTGGGAGAGGGAGGGGTCGATCATTAGAGTGATATATAAGTCATATATATTTTTAATTTCATGAGCTATACAACATAATCACTTAAAAATAATATATTATAATTACTCATATATATTATATATATATATATAATAATATATTATATATAGATATTAAAATATATAATATTATAATATATATATATATATATTAGATTTAATATATATATTATATAATTATATAATATATATAATTAATTTATATTAATAAATATATTATATAATATATACTATATTAATTATATGATATATGGACATAAAGTTACTTATGTCATTGTTACTACTAACGGGAGCTCGGATCATAAGAAAATAAAATTCACAAGGTAACATCTCATGATACATAAATAATGTTCATAGGGGAGCAAAAAATGAATATTTTTTTTTTACTATTCTAGGGCGTATTGCAATATATTGTTAATGCCTGTATTGAAATTTTTTTTGATTGCCAAAATATCTAGATCAGTCAGGTATAAGAGAAAAAATAACATTTATTTCTTCCATAAAATAACTATATTTTAATGTGAAATCATAAGAGGCTACTTTAGCTCGAAAATTTTTTTTTTGATCGATAGCTTCTCCGTTCCGTGTGGCGTTGAATGAGTAATCTAATTTAACATAATATATACCTATATATATATATTAATTATAATACTTAAATATATATATATATTATATATATATATAAGATATTTAATATATATTAATATATATATAATATATATAATTAAATTATACTTAATCATACTGAATACTATATATATATATATATATAATTATATATTATTATAATATATAATAATATTAATATATAATATATTAACTCATATATATATTATATATATTAGAAATAAGATACTTAACGCCCACACCGAAAGGGAGGTCTTTCAAATAATAGAAAAATTTCACAATATACCTCGCTTATAATTAATGCATACATAAAAGATTTTTAGGGAGTGAGATAAAAAAAATTTTTTTTCTACTTTCAATTAATTCTAACATAACCCTAACCTAACCTTGCCTAACATCATATAAATTATATATGAAATAACATTAATTGAAGTTTTTAGTGTTGCAACTTGCAATGGCAACTACATTTGGTCATGATGTCTCTATTTTCACAGAGATTTAAACATCTAATAAGAAAATTATATCTTATCCACTTCACTGTGAGCGTTCGGATCAGCAGATACCTCAGCACGGATCGAAAAGCTAACTGCTCACCTTTCACAATCAGATAAGACTGTCTCTATATATAAGTAATAAATATTATGTAAATAATTCATTTATTGATGTGCAATGATTACTTCAGGCCTTCCTATTAGATTTATATATGAGATATATCTTATCTATATTCAGACTTACTGTATACTCTTTTCTAAAGAGGAAACATTCCGTTGTGTTCTCATATAATATATTATATAAGAATAATAGTATTATAAATATATTATTTTATAATGTTGTTATAAAATAAGTTAAAAATAGTACAAAAATACTGAAGCTTCTATATATATATATATATATAATACATAGATTATATATAATATATATATATAGGTATATTTGATATAAATTATAATATTCATTATTTTATTTTAGATAGTAAAGAAATATAAATTAAAAAATTCATATTTACTGTAAAAAATATAATATAAGCAATTATATATATATACTATATATTATTTATATTTATATGTTATATATATTACATATTAAAGAAAAAATCATATATTGTATAGTTAATAAATTATTTACCGATATAATAATAAGTTATTTCATTCTATTTAATATTAGATATATATATATTTGATTAGTTATAATTTATAATTATAAAATATATATATTATTATTATTATATAATATTAATATTAATATATATCACAATAATAATATATATATAATATATATTAATATATAAGAATATATGGGCGCTAAGACGTTTACACAGCATTAGATTGCTACAGATCTTTGCTCATAAAATTTTGTATATGCAGTCAATTGGCAAAATAAGGTATATAGTATTTACCCCTTTTTTAGGGGCTCGAGCCGATGGTGAACGAATGTGGATACGTTTCATACCCCTAAGTGGAATGTCTGAGATGAAACCCCCCGTAACACCCAAAGACCATATAAAGAGCGGGGTAGTATCCGAGACCATCCCCAGAGGGTGGATTATAGTTCCACCCCCCGTATGTACACCTAGAGCGACAGACTCCCGAGTCTCTGATCAATTGCCGCTACCCGTGGATATTCGTTATAGTTTTTGATAACACCCAAAAATTTTATATAAAACAAAAATCTTTTACGCTACCTTTTTTCTGAATGTCGCATTTAATATTGAATGCGTTACTATATTCTTATTCGTCACAATTTAATTGAAAATTATTGCAATGAAATAATTCAAGCATCCAGTCACTAGATACAAAATATCTTATATTGTCATACTTAGCTTCTGCTAAATACTAATAATTTAACGAGTAAAAAATATTAAATAATTATTTATTAGAGTTTAATTATTTTGTAAATAACAAGTGAAGCTACTTTTCAGCCCATTTTTTAATGTGCTTTTTTATTTTCCTTTTATAATTTTAATATTGATGGTCTATTAAAACAATGAAAATAATAGTTGTTTTTTTAATCTTTCTATATATAAACAATGCCTTATACAGTAAATCAACTCAGTACGATTATGGGTGAACGTAAAAAGTAACCTTTACGCAGAAGAAGCGAAAGAGCTTGAAGCGAGTGTGGGCTACCCATAACAAGAGTTAAGCTAGAATTTAGCAAGATAATTTTTAGAATATATTAGATTAATGATTAATAATTAGAAGTGGTTAAAGTCTACAAAGTGTTGATATTAGCCCTCGTCCAAGAATGGCTATGGATGCTGCAATCGTTGCTGTCTACGGGTGCATAGTAAAGATGGAAGGCATGGCTGGAGGCGGTAGCGGCACCATCAGTTTATTTTTATAATATTTTTTTGTATTCAATTTCATATTATTTTGAAAAGTAATATATTTCTTTTATTTTAAGCATCATTCAAGTAACAAAGGTAACACTATTCGGTACTAGGAATATGCGCAACCTGATCAACAGGTGATTGGCCTTAAGTTAATGTACTGTTGGGAAACTAAGAACTTCGTCTCGGAGCATTCTTACACGGATAGGTAGCAATCGGCAAGGAATATTAGGGACTAATCCCCCCCTCAGGTAGGAATTGGTCTTCCGGAAAACCCCCGCCTCTTTGATCTTATATTGGATATGTGAGTTCCGGAGAGAGTTCCTAAGTCACGACCTATACCCCTCCGTGATGGTAATGAATACAGTATAACTACCCCTCTATCCCTAGTTCGGCATCGTTAATAGCTAACCCTAAAATTTTGTGGTTTATAGTTATATAGAAAATAATCATTATTTTTACCTTTTTGTAGAAAAATTTTTAAGGATTTTTTTATTATCTGTTATCAGAGTATATTAGCTCGAGCCGACGGCGGATGAGCAGAGGGGGGGAGTCATACCCCGAGGGATGTGTCGGAGGAATCCCCCCGCCTCGACACCCAAAGACCAAAGAGCCGGGGAGGTTCCGGAGACCATCCCGAAGGGGGCTATTACCTTAGTCCCCCCCGTCGTCCACGGGGAAGGCCGCAGAGACCCCGACTCCGTGCACATTTTGCGGTTGTTACCCTAGGGTATTCTTAGTTTATAAAAAAAAAAAAATTAATTTAAAAAAAAAAAAAAAAAAAAAAAAACAAAAAAAAAAAAAAAAAAAAAAAAAAAAAGTCATGTATAAGAGAATCTTTTAAGAATTGTCGGGCTGTTCCATATGAGTATAGTTTGTGATATGTTGTGGTTTATATCTAGTAGGAAAACTGCTACGATCGTACTAAGCTATCATAAAACTGTTGAAGAAACTCTAGTGCAACATGTAAAAAAGATTGTAGACCCAATATTATCAGAATGAAGACACACACACAGGTTTAGTCGAAGCAATTATTGCGAGTATATAATCGATCAGATAATTAAAGAATAAGGTAAATATTATATATTATTTTATATAATATTATTATTATTTATTATTATATAATTTAATTTAATTTATTATTATTTATATATTATATTCAATTATTTAAATTATCTATATTTATAAATTATAACTGTAAATTAATATTATTAATTTATATATATATACTATATAGTATATATAATTATTTATGAGTTACATATTTAATTATATTTATATATAATTAATTTAATACATTTATTTTAATATATCTATCTATATTTATTAACTATTATCATCTTTTTAAATTTTTAAATTATTTATTAAATTCTTAATAATTTACTAAAATTTTATTACTATATTATATTATTAAATTTTATTATTTAAGTTTATAAAAGTTTATTATATTAAATTCTTATTATCAAGATAAAAAGGAAA
>JABUQX010053820.1:57500-68994 GCA_015478945.1 Trachelipus rathkii | reverse complement strand
GCCGTTGATGGTGAATTGATTGGATTTGGAAGTTATGTAAATAAAGCGTTTATGGAAGGGTATAGTTCAAGGATGGAGTGAGAGCGGGAGGAGAGCGGTAATAGTCCCCTTGTATAAGGGTAAGGGAGAAAAAGGGGAACGGTAGAAATTTATTAGGGAATAAGTTTATTGACAGTGTTTGTAGGGAAGGTTATATGCTGGGTATTTTGGGTGAAAGAGGTGTGCCGTCGAGTGACTGAGGGACTGATTGCCGTGAAAGAACAAGGTGCGTTTAGGGAGTGGTAGAGGAGATGTGTGGATTCAATCTTTACATTGAAACAAAATGATTGAGAAAATGAGGGAGAGAAGATATAAATTATATTTAGGTTTATGGATTTTGCAAACAGGCGTATGATAGAGTTAATAGGGAAGCTTTATGGCAGGTATTTGTGATATATTGGTGTTGTGCTTAGGCTTCTGAACTGGAATCAAAAGTAATGTATACGATAGTGAAGCGTGTGTTAAGAATAAATGGTGTGTCAATCGGTGATTGGTTTAAGATTAATAGCGGAGTGAGACAGGGTGTGTTATGTCTCCTTGGTTATTCAATGTGTATTGATGGGTTATGAAAGAATTCGAGGTGGGGTGCAGGAAAAGGTGTTAGAATGATGGAGAATGAGAGAGGAGTGGAGGGGTGCCCTTACCTATTGTTATGCGGTTGATTTGGTTTCTTGTGCTGGCGGAGTCCAAGAGAGTTTGAGAGGATTGGTGGAGAGATTTGTCAGGGTTATGTAATAGGAGGGGTCTGAAAGTAAACGTAGGATAAGAGTAAGTTATGGTTGTGAGTGAGGGACAGTCCTCAGTGTTGAACGTTATGTTAGATGATGAGCAGGTGGAGCAAGTGTCTGAGTTTTAAATATTTAGGGTATGTGTTGGACGATGAAGGGAACGGATGATGCCAAGTGAGAGTGTAGTAGAAAGTTGTGAATGGCAGGAAGGTGGCTGGTGCAATCAAATCGTTGTTGAATGTAAAGGGACTAAGTACTGAGTGCGCTGGAGTCTTACATGAGGGTATGTTGTTACCTTGTTATTGTATGTTAGTGAGACTATGGTCTGGAATAAGAAGTATAGATCAAAGTTCAATGTGTTTTCAGTATGGACAATCTTAGGGCATGCTATAGGTGTGAAAAAGAATTAATAAGTGGGAATGAACGTATTAGAGCAGTGTGTGGTGTGAAGAAAGGGGTAAATGACAGAATAAATAAAGGTATGTTGAGATGGTTTTGGTCGATGTGGAAGGATTTGAATGAAAGTCGGTTGTAAAGCCGGATGTATTAGTGGAGAGTGTGTTGGGAACGGACCGGCTGGGAGACCGAAGAGGAAAGTGGTTGAGGTCAGTGAACGAATGTTGGAAGGAGAGAAATGTGAGTTTGGCAGACGGCGCGAGAATAAAAGGTGCATGATAGGACGAGCAAGCGGGGTGTTGGGGGCATGGTTTGTGGCCACCTGGGCCAGGGGATGAACTCCCTACGATTGAGATTTACCATAGTGAGGGTCTGTCGCGGTCCTATGATGCTCTAGGGTGGATTTTCTGTCTGTGACGAGCTGTCACTAATTAATGGTACAGAGGGGCGGTAAGGCTGGCTTTCTTTTCGGACGTTTGTCATGTTTTCCTACTGCTTTTCTTTTCGATGCTTGTTCAGCACCTTACCCCCAATCTTTGGGCAAAGAGGAAGGTGAAGAAAGAAGGAAAAGAATATATCAATTATATATATATAATACTATATATTATATTATATATATATATATAATATATACTATATATATATAATATTATATATACTAATATATATATACTATATATATATATTATATAATAACATATATATATTTATATATTATTATATATATATATATATATATAATATAATATATATAATATAATCATATATATAATATACTTTATATATATATATATATATATATATATATATATATATATATATACTATATCATGATATATATATATATATATATATATATACCGTATATTATATATATATATATATATTATGTTATAATATATATATATATAATATATATATATATATATATATATATATATATATATATATAATAATATATATCATATATATATACCGTAAGAATGGGGGGGAAAAGCTAACGGATCGGTCACGGAGGGGAAAACCGGTCAGTTTAATAAATTGTTTAAATTTTTTTTTTTTAAATTAAAAAATTGGTTTCAATTTAGAGGAAAGGTTTTTAAGTAGCAAATAGATTATATTTTAACCATATATAAAAAATTTAAGTAAAATAACTCTACACCCACAGTAAAAAAATTTCCCAAAGTGGATTTTTTTTTTTTTTTTTTTGCAAAAAATTTCTAAGACCTCGTGAATCTCGTAGAATTAAGAATATCAGAATTTCGATTTAGATGCATATTGGGAAGTCTATTTTTAACATTTTTCCATGTAAAAAATTTAAAATATTAAGCTTATTTTTTAAAGTTATTAAGTTTTTCAAATTTCGGGGGGAAAAACCGGGTGGCGTCGGGAAAAGCCGGTCAGTATAAACTTTTTAAAAAATGTCTATTTTTTTTTTAGTTTTCAATAATATTTTGTTCAATGGGTTAATGGTGGACTATAAGACATTTGTTTAATGTTTCCTATATACATATCTTTCTTCTATCTAGTGAAAGGATAAAAAAAAAGTTCACGGAAATTGCGTATCACTCGATATTAAAAAAAAAAAAAAAAAAAAAAAAAAAAGCCTTAATTCACTTACCGGCGTTTTTTATAGTTATTACTATAATAGTAATTTAAAATTGATTGTCATAATTAAAATTATAATATTGTGAACAATATTGTTCGTCAAAAAGTTCACCGTGAAATGTGCGTGCATTAGGCCTACTCGTAATTAAAATGCCAATTTTTGTTAAAAAGTTGAAATATTATTATTATTATTAGAAATTATTAAAAAATTATTGTCATAATTCATTTTTTTCAATGCTTATTTAGCATAAAAAAATGAAAAAAAAATTTCAAATTTTTTGTAAAAAATCAACGTTTGCAAAATGATATTAAAATATAACTTAGACTTGTGTTTTTCAATCCAAATTAATTCTATAATATTATTAGTCTCTATTTAACATTTAAATTATAATTATAATTAGTTTGGACAAGCACAAAAGAAATAATATTTAATGACCGGCTTTTCCCGACGCCACTGACCGGTTTTTTCCGAATTCAATTTTTGGAAAATGGAATTTACTCAAAAGATTTTTTTTAAAAAATTATTATTTTTATATTTTTATTTATTTTCATTATTCTAAAACATTAAGGAAACTCTAAATGTGAGAAAAAACTATTAAGTATAGATCTAACTTCAATTTCTGATTTTTCATGATTCATTAAAAAAAAAAAAACGGCGATTTTTGACCGGTTTTCCCCATTTTACGTACTATATTATATATATATATATATATATATATATATTTATATAATATTTATAATAAAATATTATATATATATATATAATATATATATATATATATATATATATATAATATATATATAGTATATATATTCATATATATATATATTATATAATATATATATATAATATATATTATATATATATTATATATATAATATATTATAATATAAATATATATATATATTATATATTATATATTATAATATATATTATACCGTATATATTTTATAATATTATTATATATATTATATATTAACTATATACATATATATTAATTATTATATATTATATATATATATATATATATATATATATATATATATAGTATATAGAAAAAATACATATATAATATATTATATATATATATATATATATATATTATATATATAATATATATTATAAATTTTGGCAATTAAAATTTGATTTAATGTGAATATCTTATAATCTTATATTTTGAGGTATTTGAGTTAAACTTTATTTAAAAAATACTGTAGGTATGTAATACACTGTATGAATTTTACTACACCGAGGCTAATTATTTTTATATTTTGTTAAAAGATGGGGTATGGGTAATATAAAATAAATCTCTTCCAGCAAATTATTTTCTCCAGAAGTAATTAAGTAATTCCGGTTACCGCCGGAATTTTTCCAAAAATTTTCCGGCCGGAACGAACCCGGAAAAAAAAATGTCAATCCGGCCTGACCGGGAACTCCGGATACGCCCTTCTATTTTTAATGTTTGACCAACATTTAGGTCATGATTTTGACCTCTTTCTCATTCGCTGAGAAAAAAAAGCTACATAGATTTAAAAAAAAAATGAGGACACATTCATTCCTATAAGAATCAACAATAAAAACTTTGAGTATGTTTATATTTTGTATCCTAATTTAGGTTTTAAGTAAACATTTATACAAGTCAAATTTTAAAATATTTGTCTTATATTTTAATATTTCTTGGTTTTGCTTAATATTTGTTCTTTATTAAATTAGCAAATTTTCTTTGCAATCTTTTTACAGATTTTGATAAATATAATGACATTACTAGAGTTAGAGTTTGCAAATCCAAAGCCTCATGCCTTCACTAAGGTATAATATGTGCCGAACCCACTGAGAAAACATGAAGAGGAAAATATATTAAATATATTTGAAATTGATCTGGTGATGTTTTTGTACAAAATGATGATGAAATTATTAAAGTGAATAAAGGTTCTTACTTATGCCTTAATTGCATGAAAAAAATTCAGAATCTGGGTGCATTACCTAAGGAAATAGAAGGTCAAGAACATGTTGGTTCTGAATTAAACATTAATTTAAGTGAAGATAGTTCTTCTGAAAAGGGGAGCTCTAGTACCAGCTTTGAAGATGAGAAAAAAGCAGATATTAATATTCAGAAACTTCTACCCTTATTGGCTCAAACACCAATAAAGAAAAGTAAATATATATATATATATATATATATTTAGATAATATATATAATAGATAATAATAATTAATATATATATTATATATATATATATATATATATATATATAATATATATATATACATATACTAAAACAAAAATATATATATATATATATATATATATATATATATATATATATATATATATATATATATATATATATATATATATATATATATATATATATATATATATATATATATACCAGGTATATATATATATATATATATATATATTATATATATATATATATATATATATATATAATATATATATATAGTATATATATATATATATATATATATATATATATATATAATTATATAAATATATATTATATATATATAGGGGATTGTACCGATACCAGAAAAAGAGGCCGAACAGATACCGATACTCTATTTTCTTAGGTGCCGATACCGATACCCGATACCGATACTTTAATTAATGTAATAAATGCAGAATAATAAGAAAGAACATTTGTGCACAACTTCCAGGCAGCTCAGATTGCGTTCCCTGTACAAACAATACTTAGTCATTTATATTTCATTTTTGGTTGTGCCAAAGTATAATTTAATTTATAAAATTAAAATCAGCAGACTAGGTGAGAATAATAAATGCGAATATAATATTAATAACTTTTTTTATGTTTTTGTATTTTATTTTAAAAAATATTCATTTTTCCCATTTTCTGTAATTAACAAAGTTTAGCTACTAGCATTTATGTCTTTAACATGATTACAATTTACAAGAAGAGTCTTTAACTAGCCTAAATATAAGATAAAAATAATGAAAGAAGAGACCCCCATTAATCAGCCGAAAAGTTAAAATAAAAAAACGCTGTTACTCAAACATGAAAATAAAATACTTTCTTTAAGATTAGGATTCATCAATACTCAATGTCAAAATTCACAAATTGTGATGCCAAAACATAAGCTTTAACTAGTATCTGGCGAGAGACTGTTTCGCTTTTTGGGGTGTTTACATATCCTACCCTACACTATAAAAGCTCTCTCCGACTAATGAAGGAGGTGCTGATAATTATTTGTTTGCAAGCACTGATAATAATGAAACCTTGGCCCATTTTCATGCCACCGCTTGAAAGGATTCTCTTCTGTAGCAGCATCTCCATGTTTTCGTAGAGCTCATCTCCTCTTTCAAAGACTGCAAATTTGAATTATCTTTGCTCCTTGATGGACTGTCCTTCAGTTTTTACGATGAGGTTTCCCGGTGTGATTCCTGAAGGTGAATGAATGTCAATGTTTTAATTACGGCCATGAGACTTATTCAAAGTCTAACATATCCAAATCCTCATCTTTAGTAGGTTTATTTGCTGAAAAGCCACCATTGCCACTGTCAGTGCAGTTGCCAGGGGTTGCAGATTAGGCGGCTTCCACTTCTCTGTCCTCTTTTTTTTTTTTTTTTTTTTGTCAAAGATCATTTTTCTACATTGTTATTTAATGCATTTCTAGAAGGGTTCACGTCGGAGGTGCCATTCTTGGGGGGTTTCATAAGGGAATCCTTATTAGAACCTTTTATTTATTTATTTTTACCAAATGAACCGCCGCTCACGGCAGAACCCTATTCAAGGAGTGGATGTTGAACGCCTCAAAAATCCTTCTAACGCAAATTACGCAGAAGAGCACAAGACGCAGGCTTTAAAGTGAGGGGAAATTAAATTGAGTAGGGAAACACAGATGATGGAGAGAATATCCACAGAACAGAGGTGGCAGGAAAAAAAGAAGCACCGCAGCAAACCAGTCTGGAGTTACTAACTTCAACACAAACTAATGTGCCGACACAGCACCCCTTGTGCTACGAGGGCGTCGTAAAGGGTGGTGGTACGCGAGTGGTAGTTCCCTCGAGCACTTGCCTCTACAGTACCTATAGAAAAGGGATTAAAGCACCAACATCGCGCCGCCGCAAATATTAAGGGTCAAGTGAACTAGAAAGTACAGGGAAGTTTATAAGCTTTTTGGACTTTGACTCGACCCTATTCCAAAGCCGGGATGAAACCAGAGCCCCCCGCCCCCCCACAGATATGAGAGAGCAGTACTCCATACAAGTACGGATTGAGGGACCCTTGTATAGTAGAGTAACTGAAGAAGAGGGAAAAAAAGGTCTTCGCAATCTAAAACAGAACTCTCAGTTTCTTTGAGGCCACCTAGCAACCATTGTGATGTGAGGTTTCCAAGACTGTTTTTTGTTTATGTTAAGGCCAAGGACTGTTTATATGTCAACAGGAGAGACGAGACGATAAGTCTTGAAAAAGATATAGTAAAAGTTAAGTGTCTTAGAGAGAGAAAATTTGTAGAAGTTGGTTTTTTTAAAGAATAAATTTCACAAGCTTGAGACTACCCAACCCTCAAATTCTATCCAGATCAGCGAGAATTAAATCGGAAAAGATTAAGACGAGAGCAATTCTAGAAGTAAAAGAGGGAGCAGAATTGATTTGAGTTGAAGAATGAAGGGTCAAGTCATCGGCATTTGAGTGGATATAGTTAGATGTGCAGGAGGAGAAGATCATTGATGAAAGTAGGAATAAAGTAGGAGATAAAAACAGAACCCTGAGGAACACCACTATTAACAGGAAAAGAAGAAGTCGCCCCATCACAACAGCCGACGATTTGAGCGATTTGAAAGAAAGTAGACATAAGTAAGCAAAGAGAGAAGGAAACCCAAAGGAGGAGAGTTGGAGTTGCAGTGACGCGTGCCATACCGGGTCAAATGCTTTGGTATGTCAAAGCGCCACCACACAAGTCTTCCCGTAATTCCTAAGGGCGGAAAACCATAAATTGTTAAATAGTGGAAAGTTATATCGCCAGTAGATCTCGAGGGCCGAAAGCCGTACTGGCAAAAATACAGAAAGGAAGGGAAAGAGATTCAGATGATCTAAGAAGTGAGAGTTGAGAAGGGTTCAAAGATCTTAGAAAGAATACAAGTGAGAGCTTCAGGGCGATAGTTAGAAGGATCAGACGCAGCATTCATTTTTCGGAAATAGGTGGACAATGCGCGTGAAAAGATAGGAAAGTTTGCTAGTATTGAGGATAGGAGATTATAGTTGACGACGGGTGGGCGTCAGGCACGGGAAGCACACTTCCTCAAAACTCGAGAGGAATGCCATCCGGGCCACCCGCCTTCCTAACGGTCATAGATTTCAAGGAGCTCATGCACCCCATCAAATGAAATGACAGGTAAGGCCATTAGACACCTGAGAGGAGAAGAGAGGAGGAAGAGGAATACCAGAATTGTCCAGGGTTGAAATTAGAGGAAAATAGGAGGCCTTAAGAGGATGATTGGCCTTATCAGGTTTGAGTATTAACAAGAAAGAATCATCAGAGCGAACTAAGAGGGAGGAAGTGAATGATTTACAGAAGTTGGTTAGAGATGTTTTTGGCAAGAGGCCAGAAAGATCTGTCAGTAGGGAAAACCAAGGAGGTCACGCATTTTCGTTTAAGGAAAGTCCGCTTTGCTCGTCGAAGAGTATCCCTGCAACGATTTCTAGCTGAATGAAAATGGCGAGAGTGAAGGGAGAACGAGAATTTTTCCACACCCGATAAGCATTGTCTCTAGCCTGAATGGCCAGAACAAGCACGATCGACCATGGATTTTTGAGGAGAAAAAGATTTAGTCAAAAAGGATGAACCTGCTCATCCATTAACAATTTACAGTTCCCACTTTTCGGAAGAATCTGAAGCGTCGTTAAGAGTCAAAGCAGTTTCACTTCAATTAATTAGCGTAGAAGCACGCAATGCCCCCAACGGGCCGATCAAAGTTGCCAGAAAAACCCCGCATAGGGCAAGGTGGAGCAGTTTGGAGAGAAAATATTTAAATTAAGTGATATAAGAGTTGTTGGTCAGATTTTAACCGATAGGAGCGAAGGGGGTGTATTTATAGAGAGAAGGACTAGTGCTGAAACATAGGTCAAGTGTTGTTCAAGAATCGGTTGGGACGATCCGGGATGTGTGTAGGTTATTTAATCAGTTGCTCCAGATCGTTGGGAATACTGAATGATTCGGCTTCCTCCCAACTAAATCAGTATGAGAGGATATCCAACATTTCAGTTTTTTGTTGTACATTGACAATCCCCTTAAATAGAGGACCCTCAATATATTGGTGAGAAGATATAACAGTCTCGTGGAGAAGTAGTAAGGTAATCAAAACAGGCATTGAAAATCTGTTCTGTTAGGAGAAAAGTAGCAGAAGCATAGAATATTGTAATAGAAGGAAGAAAGATTTTAAGCCACAGAACATCGAAGTTAGGAGATTCGAGATTCTCGAGACGTTGTTATAGGAATGTTTACTATTTACATAGGCACATACTCCACCCTTTCGACGGAAATCATAAAATAAGTTATAGTTGATATATTTAAACGAGCTGAAGGATGAATTCTTAGCCATCTGGGTCTCAAGACAAGAGCATAAAATTAGGTATTATGAGTTAGAGGAGGTAGTATTCATGGATGCAGAGTTAGAGTGCAAGCCATTGATGTTAGGTAAAGTCAAAAGAAAGCCACGCCTGTTCAAATCTGCTATCAGCACACGCACACGCAAACGCAACCAAAAAAAAAAAAACACACTGAAAAAAATGACGAAAAGAAAAAGAGAAATGAGGAAAACATTATGCTTACAACAAGACGAGATGTTAAGATGATAAAAACCCTTCATTTACAGCAAAGATCTAAAATATGGATAATTTAAGTTAAAAAAACTCACGCACCCACACGCTCTCACGAAATTGATAAAAAAAAAAAAAAAAAAATACAATTGATCAACTAAAAAAGTAGATAAATCTGTATAAATTATAATAATTGCTGTCCAAATAGGTAAATTTTAGAGAAACGCTAAAAATCTAAGGTAAAAAGGAAATCGAGGAAAAAAAACAACTTTGGGTACTAGCTAATCTATATCGAAGTAGATTTTATTATTGAATCTAAAAAGTTTCTCATAATTTTTCACCCAATAAAAGTAAGAAGGTATCGGCTAAGTATCAGGCATTTTAAACCGAATAACGATTTTGACATCAAACATGGCGATACTACCGATAAACCGATACTACTCGTACATCCCTAAATAGTATAGTATATACAACATAATTTTATTAGTAATATAATGAATACTTGGATGTATAATATATATATATATATTATATATATAATATATATACCGTGTATATATATATATATTATTATATTATATATATATATATATATATATAATATATATAACTATATATATATATATTATATATATATTATATATATATAATATATATATTATTATCATATATATTATGATTGTGGAGTCCAGGTCAAAATTCACTTAGTCATATGTTTATATTAATAATTTAAAATGGTAAAAAAAATACCATAATGGAAACTTATTCCGTAATCCGGAATAAGAAGCCCATTGTTATTTAAAATCGCTGCATTCGAAGTAAACATTTATTTTTTGTATTGTTCATTTTTATATACCTTTAACTTTGAATGATTGTGTTAACACAATATTTTTCCTTGTTCAGTAGTTTATATTGATATATTGGTAAACATTTATGTATGTTCTGTAAGAAAAATATAATGATTAAAAGAACATCTCTATTTTTGAAATTTCTTTCTAAAGATAGCGAAAGAAACGAAACAAAAGTACCATTCTGTCTCGCGTGCAGAACATATAGGATACCCTTCATTACGACAGGTCAGTGGAGCATGTTTAATTATTACTACTCATTATGTTTAATATCGTTAAATATCATAAAGTAAAATATATAAAGCCCGCCAGTAACGATACTTGTCATATTCCCTTTTCATTTTATTACAGTAATTCCCTTATAAGTTGGTATTACCATAAACTTGACACCTAGTGATTCAAGTCCACAAGACCCCTCACCGACGTTCTTATCGTTAGGGTAAGATCTCTCTCTTAATTTAATATAATAACAACTTACTTTAATTCTTTAATTAATGGTCATATTTAAATAACTTCAATATCTTAACTTCCCAAAGCTAAATCTACCTGTATTTTTATAGGGTCTTAATTTTGGATTCATATTTATTCATCAAGAGGCCATCTCAAGACCCGTTATTATTTCTAGGCCATCTCAAGACCCATCTTATTGTGGGGTTTCATTTACCTCGCAAGAATCATCTTATCTTATGGTTCACATACCAATCAGACAAGATCCATTCTTGTTTGAGTTTTAATCTTAGGCCAATGATTCAGACAAACCTTAATCATAGGTCTGAATTTAGATGAATTTAACTAGTCAAAATCACCCTCTTAATTTTGACTAAGTCACCCGTAATACATACCTAGTTATTAATTACCCTGTTTCCGTTGAGATTGTTTCCCAAGTGGATACATTTTGTATCAGGAACCTTCTCAACTACATAATAATCTAATTATTTAAGTTTAAGAAAAATTATAAAAATAAGCAAACATACTCCATAATAGTACTGGAGTCTGATCTGCTTCGTATATAATATATATCATAAGGCTATCCCCCTACTCATCCTGGATAACTGATGAATGGAAACTAAT
>JABUQX010053820.1:30000-52500 GCA_015478945.1 Trachelipus rathkii | reverse complement strand
TACTGTTCATTTACTCTTCTCATTTGAGCCCCTGTTCTTCACACAAAATAACGTCTCTAATAGTTACATTCCCCATTGCTTATCAATGTCTTGTCTCACACTAATAACGCCCCTAAGATTGTCATTTGATGACAAACATTGAACTTTGATCTATTAGCCTCTTATTCCAGACCAGTAGGCTCACTACTATTCATAACATAAGGTAAGCAACATACCCTCATGTAGAGACTCTAGCGCACTCTTAGAATGAAGGGGCGCAACTCAAGACTTAGTCCCCTTTAGCATCCACAAACATGATTTATTGCTACCAGCCACCCTTGCCTGTCATTCCACACTTCCTACTACTCTCTGCTATCATGCCGTTCCTTTCTCATCGCAACATATCGATCCTAAATTATTAAACTCCAGACACTTGGTGTCCAGCTGCCAACTCTAACATTACTTCACCACTGAGGAACGGTCCTCAACTCACAACCATAACCTTAGCTACGTTTACGTTGTCTTTGAACCCCTCCTTTTAACACACCCTACCAAAACTCTCTACCAATCCTCAAACTCTCTTCAGTTTCACCACACAGAACCAAATATTCGCATATAATAGGTAGGGCCCCTTCCACTCTCGCTTCCATTTTCCATCATTCTGACACCATCTCCTGCCATCGGCCACCTCTAATTCTTTCACAACCCCATCCATATACAAATTACGATAACCAAGGAGACATACAACATCCCTGCTCTCACTCCGCTATTATATTAAATCCTAATTCACTTTGTGACACCATTTATGTCTAAACCCCCCCACCCCCTCCGCAGCGTTAAGCCGTACCCCACCTTGGCGGGTGGGGAGGGGCAATCAGATTTGCAGGTTTCCCCCCTTTTTGGTTGGTTCTTCTTTCCATTTATGTTCTTCGGTTTAATTTTTATTGTTTGTATTGTTATTGTGCGCTTTTTTTTTTTTTTTTTTAATATTTTTTTACTTTTATTATTATTGTTATTATTATTTATTTATTATTATTATTATTATTATTATTATTATTATTATTATTATTATTATTTTTTTTTTTTTTTTTTTATTTTTATTATTTTTTGTCTATTAGATTATTATGCTTTTTAATATTTTTTGTTACTTTATTATTATTGTTATTAATTATTCTTATTATTTTTAGCTATATTATTATTATTATGTATTATTACTTATTAATTATTATTATTTTTTTTTTCTTTATTATTGATTTGATTATTTGATTTGGCGGCGGTGGTTTTCATCGAAGAGAGGAGTCGCCTCCTGGAGGTGTCCTGGCCTCGAATTGCGTCTGGTCGAATCATCGAAATGATCTACCCATGGATTTCTTATGTCACGGGGGGCTCCCCCGACCTGCCCATTTTGCTCCTCCAGTTGTACTCTCACAGTCATTCATCTCTTTGTGGATTGCGTTGCCAAGTCCTTCCTGACGTGCTAACTATACCTCTTCAACATCGCCTTCAGCACATCTTATCCGAATCATCTCATTTTCGTAGCAATCTCATTTTTGCCTTCCTACTGGAACTGAATATCCTGTATAAGATCTAACTTCTCAGCCTTGTTCCTCTTTCGTTTCGTTAGGGATTTACCCTGTCGTTAGTTTGCTAACACGGTCTAGCCGCGTGGAGATCAGTGTACATCCACTCAAAAAAAAAAAATTATTATTATTATTCAGGGTTCACACTTTCTGGAAAGTCCGGGAAAGTCAGGGAAACGTTTTAAGATAATGCTGATGAAGTCAGGGAAAGTTTTTTTAAGATATCGGTGAATAGTCAGTGGAAGCATTCCAAAGAAAGTCAGAAAAGTTTTAATTTCAAAACAATTATGAAGAAATGTATCCATGACCAATTTGCATATTTTTGATATATTTTTTTCCTTACTGTATAATTGTGGAGGTGTTTTTTTTTTTTAGGTTTGACGAAGTGATTTTGGATTTTTGTGCAGTTGAAGGTATTTATTATTTATTTATAAAATGACTTCAAACAAAAAAAACTAACTTTAACGTCCAGTGGTTGGACGTCAAACTGAACCCACAGTTTATTTCAGGTGGTTGGGTAAAGGACCTGATAGTTACAGGTATACTGTAGAAGTATGTAAAAAGAAATTGTCTAATCCTAACATGGGACGCCAGCGATAGTTTCACATTCAGAGGGAAAACCATTTATTAATCAAAACTCACGACCACATGCATTGAAAAACTTTTTTCGTTACCGTGTTCTAATAATATCAATATTAGAGAAAGTGTGTGGCACTGAAAATTGCCATTCCATCCACTTCTAATCATACTCAACCGATTGAAAATGACCCTGAGTGTTCTATTAATAACCAACCAAAACGCATTTATCATCAGTTTCATCCTTTTTGCATTAAAAGATGATGTTACAAGATCTGAAATACTATGGCATTAAAGGTGGTGATGATAAAATCTTTAAACTCGTGTGCAGATATAGGAAAACATTTAAATTAATGTTTCACAGATAGTGCGGTAGCTTCAAATTTTAAAAAGGGGCCGATGAATTGTAAATATGTGATAAACCATGGACTTGCTCTATTTTTCTAGAAAGTAAAAGCACAATACACTCTACTTGCAGTGAAGCTCATTCTACCTTGAATAAAATCAAAATATTATTTGTGGATGGTGACTGTCTTTTAAAGAGACTTGATTAGTTTTTTCTTCTATATACTGGGAATCATGTTATGTGGATTGTGGCAAATTTATTAAATTAGGACTGATAATTTTTCGCATGGAAATGCGACAGTGAAGGAGGGTTTTCTGTAAATAAGCAATTTTAGAGTGGAGAATCTGAAAGAACATAGTCCGATTTCTCAAAGAACAGTGCACAATGCTTTATGATCTCGTGAAAGTATTCATAAAGTTCCTAACATCACTCAATAAATTTTGACAAATGTAAGAGCTGCCATAGGAGATATGAAGAAACATCTCAAAGAGTCAGAACAGAACCAAGAAGAAGAAGATAATAAAAGGGTTGAAAAAAGAAAATTATCCATCCAGATCAATAAACTTGAAGAGCCAGGGAGAATGAAACTCGAAAGCTTGACAGAAGAAGAGGCGAAAAAAATCAAAAATTCATAAACTAAAAAGAAAAAATGTAACCTAATCTCCCTATTTAGAACTTTTGTGATCACAGTGGACGTTATGCACCACCTAGGCTATTATGTAAGCTTTAAATTTATTTTCTTTGTATAAAGAAAACTGTTTACTTTTGGAAAAATAAAAAGGAGTGCGTTCGACAGCTATGGGAAAGGTATAGTCTGAATTACAAAAAAAAAAAATATCTTTTTTAAATCATCCACTGATGATGAAGCAGTTTTCTAAAGTAACATTTTCAATAATTTATGTATATAACTGAGTAAATAGGTTTGACATAATGATTAATAGACATTTTATACGCCACAAAAATAACGAAACACGCTGGTCAGGGAAAATTTTGCGGATTTAGTCAGGAAAGTGAGGGAATTAAAATTCAAAATTTCAATGTGAACCCTATATATATATATATATAAGTATAATATATAATATATATATATATATATATATTATATATTATTATATATATATTATATATATATATTAATATATATATATATATTAATAATATATATATATATATATATATATTATATAATAATATATATATATATATACCGTATATATATATGTATCATATATATATATATATATATATACTATATTATATATATATTATAATATATATATATATATATATATATATATATATATATATATATATATATATATATATATATATATATATATATATATATGTATGTGATATAGGTGGGGATGAACGAACACTAATACACTCAAAAATCTACATAACATTGGCAGTAATGATGAGATGATAGTGAATGTGTGTGGGTTTGATGGTGCAAGAAGAAATAGTCAGTTTGGGGATGAGGTCATTAGTAAGGAGGAGGTAATGGGTAGAGTGAGAAAGTTGAAGAATGGTAAATCTGCAGGTATAGATGAAATTACTGGTGAAATGTTCAAGAACAGAGGCGAGATGGTGATTGATTGGATTTGGAAGTTGTGTAACAAAGCTTTTATGGAGGGTATAGCTCCGAGGGATTGGAGGAGGGCAGTAATAGTACACTTATATAAGGGTAAGGGGAATTAGTTTGAGTGCTGTAGGGAAGATATTTGCTGGTATTTTGGTTGAAAGAGTACGTCGTGATGGTAGGACTGATCGGTGAGAAACAAGGTGCATCTAGAAGTGGTAAAGGATGTGTGAATCATATTTTTACATTGAAACAAATGAGAGAAAAGAAGGGTAAATTGTATTTAGTTTTTTTTGAACTTGCAACAGGCGTATGACAGATTAAGTTAACTCTGTGGCAGATGTTAGTGATATATGGTGTTGGTGGTAAGCTTCTGAATGGAATCAAAAGTACGTATGACAATAGTGAAGCGTGTGAAAGAATAAATGGAGTTGAAAGTGAATGGTTTAATATTGATAGCGGAGTGAGACAGATGTGCTATGTCTCCTTGATTATTTAATTTGTATATGGATGGGGTAATGAAAGCATTGGAGGCAGGGGAAGGTGTTAGACCATGGTTGCAAGTAGGGTTGCACCGGATCTCCTGCTCCAGCTTGGCTGGAGTTCTGGCCTTTTTTAAGATCTCCGGCTCCGGCTGGAGACCACTAGTCTCCAGCTTTCTTCGGCCGGAGACCTATATTTCTAAAAGGTAGTTTTGAAAATAAAAATAGTTATAATTCATTGAAAGTAATAATGAGACATTTAGTGAAATAAATTTATTTAGAAGAACTGATTCATGCAAAAAGTGTAAAAAAAAATTTAATATTTTTTTTGTTGTAGTGTTAATATTAAGTCAAACTAATAACTAATATTATAACTATAATAATATATAATAATATGAATAGGCCTATATGTCACCATTTACTAAATTGACCAATTATTTTGATAAACAACTTAAAGGGGTTTCATATCCAAAATGACTACCCCTAACAAAAAATACACTTTTGATAAATCTAGCTTTAAAAATGCAATAAAGAAATAGGTAAATGAAATTGGTAAAAGAACTTTTAAACTACATGCCATATCAGACCAAAAGACTAAAAAATTATGATTTATATCCTTAATCTTTGAATTATTAAAGAGCTTTTAAGTTTTAACAAACTAACATTTTGAAACTATATTATATATATATATATATATATATATATATATATATATATATATATATATATATATATATATATATATATATATATATATATATATATATATATATATATATATATATACTATATATATATATATATACAGTATATATATATATAGCTAACCATAAATGTAATAATATATATTATATAACTCATATAATAACATATATACACTACTTTACTCTTTATCTTACTCACTCATATATATAATATATATATAACCTTAATAGCAATAACATATATATATATATATATATATATATGCCGGTATATATATATATATATATATATATATATGTATATATAATAATAATAATATGTACTATATATATATATATAATAACTAATAATAATAATATATATATATATGTAGCAACTTTTAACAATATGTTTATATATATATATATACCATAATATATATATATAGCAACTAACATATACCAATAGATCCAATAAGACTTTATGATTCTTAGGGAACCTCAACTTTATAAAAAATAAAAAAAACAGAAGCTTTTATATCATTTAATTAGGACGTTTCGAGTTTATCCAAACCCATCATCAGCTAAAACATAAATTAAAATTACAATAATATTATGAAAATTAAAAATTAAAATTAATAATAATAATAATAATAATAATAATAATAATAATAATAATAATAATAATAATAATAATAATATTAATAAACAATAACAATAATTAATTAATAATAATACCAATAATTAATAATAATAATAATAATAATAATAATAATAATAATAATATTAATAATAATAATAATAATAATATCCACAGTAATAAATAACCAAAATAGTAAAAAATATAAAACAATTTAAAAATAAAATTATATTAAAACTATAACCTATATTATATTACCTGTTTAGTTGACAGTCTTGGGAAGAATGTACAAAAATAGCAAAAACAACTGCTTATATACTAGAAAATTGGTTGGTTGGTACATTTAAAAATAAATATAAATATTCATTTGGCACAATAGAGTTAATAATAAAAAAATTACACAGTGATTAAAACAGGATTATTAAAGTAAAATAAATAAATAAATTAAAACCAAAATTAAAACAAAAATAATTTAATTGAGGAGCCATCCGAGTTAAGTTGCGGCTTTGTACTATGTATAAACAGGCTCTCGAGAATCCGTCGTTCAAGTAAACCTGACGCCGAAGACAACACCTTGAAGCTATCCTTTGAAATGTCATGACGGCTCTCTGAAGAGTGGGTCCTGATGGCAGAGTTTTCGGGTGAAGTTAATGGTCTATTTGTTCTATATGAAAGACCCAGATGTTTTGAAATCCTCAGCTGCAGCTGTAAGCCAGTCTGGCCTACATAACGGGCTTGGCAGTCCGCACAAGAATAGGAATAGGCCAGACTGGCTTACAGCTGCAGCTGAGGATTTCAAGACCTGTTTCATCCCTTTCTTAGCTCCACTGCTCAAGAGAGAGACTATCGCGTCATGTTGCAGATACAAAGCCACAGCTAACTTCAGGATGTCTCAGGCAAATTATTTTTGTTTGGCTACGGTTTTAATTTATTTATTTACTTCAAATGTCTGTTTTATATATATGTTGATAATTTTAAAATTATAATTAAAAACTTCATATTTATTTTTAAAATGTATAACAATTTCAATCTCTAAGCATTGTTTATATTTTCCCAGACAATCAGTGCTAAACTCAAATGTTTATCATAATATGAATTTATAATTTGCAAATCTCATTATTTTTAGAATGACACCCTGTACACTATTGATTGTATGCGGTCTTCATGTAATGTATTATTAATATTATTATTATTAATATTAATAATGTATTATTATTATTATTATAATGTGTGTGTGTGTATTATTAATTATTATTGTTATTGTTTATTAATATTATTATTATTATTATTGTATTAATATTTTATTTAATTATTAGTGTCAATTTTGATATTTTATTTGTAAGTATTATTATGAATTTCAATTATCCAGTCTTTAGCTGATGGTGGTTTTGGAAGATCTTCCAATGATTTAATTGAGCAGTATCAAGCTTCTATTAATCTTTATTTCTTATATCATATATGCTTATATGTATATATACTTATATATTTTTTATATACTTATATCCATATATATATACATATATCTATATATATATATATATATCATATATATATATCTTTATATCTTACATATAATATGACCCAGTGTGCTGTTGTGGTATCAAACATTACTCATGGTGTTGGTGGTAGGCTTCTGAATGGAATCAAAAGAAAGTATGACGATGATGATATTGAGGCGTGTGTAAGAATAAATGGTCAAAGGTGATTAGTTTAGTATTAATGGCAGAGTGAGACAGGGTTGTGTTATCTATCTTCAGATTGTTCAATTTAATGTGTATGGATGCAGAGGTTGAAAAGAATTCAGAGGTTGTGGGAGTTGGCCAGAATTGGGGTGTTAAGAATGAGGAGAATGGAGGGTAGTGGAGGTGCCCTACCTATTATATGCAGATCATTTGGTTTTGTGTGGCAATAATCTGAAGAGAGTTAGAGAAGATTGGTAGAGAGATTTGGCAGGGGGTGTGTGTAAAAGGGAGGGGTTTGAGAAAGTAAACGTAGACAAAGAGTTAAGGAGTTATGTGGTTGTGAGTGAGACAGCTCGGTGGGATTGTGTTAGATGTTGAAGATGGTGAGGCAGCTGGGATAAGTCTCACCGGGTTTGGCATCTGTTAGGTGTGTGTTGGATGAGAAGAGGAGACGGATGTTGCCCAGGTGTGTTAGAAAAGTTTAAAATGGCATGAAGGTGGCTGGTGCAATTAAATCGTTGGTAAATGTAAAAGGACTAAGTCTGGAGTTCGCTAGGGTCTTGCATGAAGGTATGTTGTTGCCTGTGTTATTGTATATTGTAGTTAGACTATGGTTTGGAATAAGTATAGATCTAAAAGCGTTCATTATGAACCAGATGGATAATCTTGGGGGTTGCTGGGTGTGAGAAGAATTGATAAAATGAGGAAAGAACGTATTAGAGACTTGTGTGGTGTGAAGAAAGGGGTAAACGAGAGAATAAATGAAAGTATATTGAGATGGTTTGATCGTGTGGAAAGGATGAATAATCGTCGGTTAAGCAGGACATAGTGGTGAGTGTTTGGAGACGCAGGAACCGACTGGCTGGGGAGACCCGGAAGAAGAAAAAGTGGATTGAGTCCAGTAAAGGAATGTCTGCAGGAGAAATGTGAGTTTGGCAGGAGGCGAGAAGAAGGTGCATGATAGGAGAATGGCGGGATTTGTGAGGGGGTATGGTTGTGGCCCACCTGGGCCAGGGGATTAACCTTACATGACGATTTGCCATAGTGAGGATCCGTCGCGGTTCCGTGAAGCTCTAGGGTGGATTTTCTGACTGCGACGAGTTCTTACTAATTAATGGTACAGAGGGGGCGGTAAAGGCTGGGCTTTCTTTTGACTTTTGTCATATTCGCTTCTACTGCTTTTCTTTTCGATGCATGTCACCTTATTCCCAATCTTGGGGAAAAAAATGTAGATGGGAAAAAAGTATATATATGTATATATATATATATATATATATATATATATATATATATATATATATATATAACACTTATATATATATATATATATATATATATAATATATCTATCTATATAACTATATATATATATGGTATATATATGGCTACCTTTTAACGTGCTTTATCCCTATGTGTAGGGGGTAACACGGGGGGACCACAGGAAATTGAACTTTAGGACCGCTATCCCAAAATAGCCTTCACCAACATGTTCGCAGTGAGGATTTCAATTCTTTAGGTAGATAGGCTCCCAACTGCTACATAGGAGGGATATGGGAGCCAGTCCTCTCAGCAGAGTCGGCGGCTCTCAGCAGCTATCTGCCACAGGGCGTTATATTATATATATATATATATATATATATATATATACTATATATACCTATATATATACCATATATATATATACTATATATATATACTATATATATATATGTAACGGAGAGAAGAACGCTGGGACCGAACAATCGTACCCGACTTTGAGGTTCCTCTCTCCACTATTTCTCGTAGATCAAACGTCGAAGAAAACAAATAATTCTAAGGTCAAAAAAGAAGATAATACGTCTAAGATATTTTGTGATGTTTCAAAGACGTGGTTTTACTGTCTAATAAGAACAGGAAACCAACCAACACCATCAGGTTTAATACGGAGCAGGTTAGGCCTTCTCCGCAATGGAGGGAGATAGTCTCGGGACTCTGTGTGCCTGCTCGCTTAATGACAATTCGGTGAGGATTGTGAGAATTAACGATTGATTTATAACTAAATTTTAGCTGGATATGTAATATTGTTTTCTAATTAGTGTTCCATATAGATCATACCTCGATGTTCATAAGATTGAAGATTAATCAGATAGAATTTATTAAGTAAATAATAAGATATGAATAAAGATTTAAATACCAAAAGATGTTGAAACACTAGAAAAAGTTTATCTTTACTATGTTCGCTCAAAATATATAATGGGATGTTTGTGAGGAATTTTAATATAGCACAAATCCACTCCCAACAATATAATAGTATAAGAGATATAAAATTAAAGATAATGTATAATTCAACTAAATAATATACATCAGACTAGGGTTGGCCGACGCACCGGGTGCGGTGCGGTGCGTGGTGCGCTCATTTTGGTGCGGTGCGGTGCGCATCAAAATTTCAGCGACCTGGTGCGGTGCGGTGCGGAAGAAAAAATAAAAGTGCGGTGCGGTGCGGAGCACGAGAAAAATTAGTGGTGCGGTGTGGTGCAGTGCAAGGTGCGGGTCTTTTGATCGCACCGCACCGCACCAGCTTCCCGACAAATTTCTAAAAATAAAAGAAAATGAGAAAAGAAAAATTGAGTTGGATATATATATACATATATATATATATATATATATATATATAATATATATATACTGCTATATATATAACTCTTTGTGAATATATATATATATATAACTATATATATACATATATGCTGCTGCTACTATATATATATATATATATATATATATATATATATATATATATATGGCATATGTATATATAGCAACATCTTTCTTCTTAACATATATATATGTATGCATTATATATATATATATGTAATAATATAATAACGCGCCATATAAGCGGTGGTGTTAACTGTATAATATATATATATGTAATAATAACATATATAAGCAACATATATATATATACTTAACAACTTATATATATGCTGTAACTAACATAACTCTTTATATATACCTGCTGTAATTGGGGGGCGTTGCATCGTTTCTTTGCAAACTATGCTTGGAGTGAATCTTGCTTTGACTCAGAGGACGCTTCGCTCACTGCTGAAAAGGTAGGGGCCTTAATCATCGATTGTATGAGCGGGTTCATTCCATCTTCGGCTAAATCTTTTTCTCCGCAAAATCCATAGTTCGTGGAGGTATTTCTCGCTCATTCCGGGAGAAGACAATGCCTATCAGACACCAATCTAATTTGTCCTATCATCACTAATTTCCATTCTGCTCCGAATCGTTGCAGGGTATTCGACAGGGTAAGCGCGCTTTCACTAAAAGAAAGTGCGACAACCTACTTTGCTCTCTTACTGATAAAAATTTCTGGCCTCTTGCCAAAAACATCTCTTATAACTTTCGTAAATCTGCCTTTCCTCCACTTATTTTTCGCTCTGATGGTTCTGTAGCTAACTCTCCAACTGAAAAAGGCTAATCATTTCTTCGGCCTCCTTTTTTCATCTAATTCTTCCATGGACGGTTCCGGAATCCCTCTTTTCTGCTTCTTCTCACTCTCAGGTTTCCTATTTTCACTGCTGTAGATTACGCATGATCGAAGGTGCATAGGATTACAAAGGATCATATGGTATCAGGAAGGCTGAAGTGGCCCCGAGATGCCATTTCTCCCTCGTGTTTTGAGTGTGCTTCTGAGCTGGTTCCTGTTCTCGTTCAACTCTGCTCTCTATGCCTTAATGCTAGTACACTTTCACTCAGTGCTGGAAGCGCATATGTCCAACCTATTCCCGAAAAGGGCAGCCCGTCTGATCCTTTAACTATCGTCTATAAAATAGTATTCTATCTACGATCTTTGAAACTCTTCTTAACTCTGATTTCCTGGTCATCTGGAGTCTCATTCCCTTCTTTAAGATCATCAGTATGACTTTCGACGCTTAGGGAGGTAACTGTGGTGGCATACCCTATCTAACGATTTGGTGTCTTCTGCCCTTAAGACTATGGGGAGTCTTGTGTGGTGGCGCTCACATATCAAAGGCTTTTGATCAAGTATGTATGCATCACTACTCTCTAAGCTCCCTTCCTTTAGGTTTCCTCATTCTCTTTGCTTACTCTTTTCAAGTTTTCTCTCTGATCGCCCTATATCAGCACTCGTTGATGGAGTGACTTCTTCCACTCTCTCCTGTTAATTGTGTGGTGTTCCTCTCAAAGGTTCTGTTTTATCTCCAACTTGCATTCTTACTTTTCATCAACGATCTCCTCAGCTGTACTTTTAACTCTGTTCTCTTATGCCATTGACTCAACTCTCCATTCTTCTAACCCCGACTAAAATCACCCTGCATCCCAGTGCCTCTCATCTATTTTAGTTGTCTTATGGATATATGGATTGGGTACCAGAAGATACACCTGCCTGTAAGTCAGAATCTTTGTAAATAACTATCTATTCTTCTTTATCTCAAAAACACCTCCTAACTTTCTATTTTTCTTCGAGGGTTCTAACGTCTTACCTGTTGACAACATAAACATTCTTGAATTGAACATAAATAGTGAATTATATTGATCTTGGAAATCTCATATCTGCAGTTTGCTAAGGTGGCCTCAAGAAGCTGGGAGTTCTGTTCAGTTGCGGAATTTTTTTCTTCTGCACAGCTACTCCAGTTATATAAGGGCCTTATTAGCCCTTGTTTGGAGTATTGTTTTCATCACATCTGGGGGGCTCGGCTCCACCCTTCTATGGAATAGGGTTGGTCTAAAGCTAAGAGACTAAGAAACTGTCCCCTACTTTAAAACTCTCTTGATGACCCTCTATCTCTGCGACGTGACGTTGGCGCTTTATCTCTTTTCTAAAGATACAACGGTTGATGCTCAGGGGAGTTGGCCGCTCGCGTTTCCACCTCCATTGCGTCCCCCTCGTAGTACAAGGGGTGCCATGCTCTCGCATGAATTTTGTGAGCATTAAAAACCTCAGACTCGTTCGTTGTGGCACCTCCTTCTTTCAGCCACTTCTGTTCTGTGGAACTCCTTGCCATCATCTTTTGTTTCCAACTGTATTTAATCTTCCTCTCTTTAAAACCAAGGTCTGCTCTCACCACCTAAGATATTTTTGCGTTAGGCTTGGGGTTGGGTGTGTTTTCCTGTATTTTATTTCCCTGCCCCTCCTTGAAACCCAGTCCGTGAGTGGTGGTATCTGTAATATATATATATATATATATATATATATATATATTATATACACTGTATATAATATATATATATATATAATATATATATATATATATATATATATATATATATATATATATATATATATATATATAATTAAAACAATGATCGCTAGAGTAAATATTTATCAGTAGGAGGGCCTTATTGATAAGATAAGAAGGAATCAGTTAAGAAAAATATTTACATTTACAAGTTGAATAAATATATATTCTTGAGCTTTCGTTCCTAAGATGGAACCTCTTTCAGAAGAAGTATATTATAAACTAACATATGAAAAAGTAAAAAAAATTTAGTTATGTAATATTTTAAAGCTTGGATAATTTATTTTTTTTTTTTAAAAATTGTGTGGTGCTCAGAATATTATTTTGTATTGTGTCTATGTTATAATCGTCTTTTTGTTTATTGAAATTATTTGAATTGATGATGCAGAAGGATTCAATGAGTTTTCGTTTTTGTAGATTTTGTACATGTAAAATAGGTGTCATTTGGTTAATGTTAATAGAATGATTATAAGTAGAGCGATGTAGTGTTAGGGAAGAATTTTGATCGTCGTGTAAAGGGAGTTACACAATCTTTGCAGGGAATTTTGTAAACACATTGGGAGAGTTCCGTAGGAGGGATGGATTAATCAGTGTGTGGTTTAAGGTTTTTTTTTTTCTTTTTTTTTTAAAGGGAGGATATCAGAGGAAGTGAAACGTAGAGTTTTTGGAAAAATTTTTTTAATGTGATTGAGAGAAAATTGAAGTAGAGAAAGGAAAGAGTTAGAATTATAGAAGTGGTTAATGGGACTATTGTAGTAGGTTTCGTTTGCTCTTTTTAAGGCCTTATGGATGATGTGGGAAGGATATGGAAGGTTTTTGAAAGTGGTGGTTAAAAAGTTGAGTTCAGGATGAAGGTAGGAGGGAGAGCATATGCGGAAAGCACGTAAGAAAAAGGAAGAAAGAGTGCCAATTTTAGTGTTTAGATTATGTGAGGAGAACCAGCGTATGTAAAAAGGGTTGGATGTAGGTTTTCCTTGAACGCTTCATTAATGAAACTAATTTCACCCTTTCCCTCTCTTAAAACAACTTATCAACCTCACCCTTGAACATAATTTCTTCGAATTTAATAATTCTTTCTTTAAACAAAACTCCGGTCTTAGCATGCGCCCCCCTCTCTCTCCTACTCTTAGCAATCTCTTCATGGAACTTATCGAATATTACCACATCCTCCCTCACCCCCTTATTTTGGGTACTAAATGGCATCGTTATGTAGATGATATCTTCGCTGCAGCTCCCTCCCATATCAACCCTCAACTTATCCTTAACTTCATAAACACTATCCACCCTAACATTAAATTCACTATTGAAGACTCAAAACAACACCTTACCGTTTCTTGATACTCTCATGACTTGGTCCACTTCTAATATCATCCAATTCACTATTTACAGAAAACCTACATTCAACCCTTCTTACTTACTCTGGTTCTCCTCACATAATCTAAGCACTAAAATTGGCACTCTTTCTTCCCTTTTCTTATGTGCTTTCCGCATATGCTCTCCCTCCTACATTCAACCTGAACTCAACTTTTTAACCTCCACTTTCAAAACCTTTCTTATCCTTCTCACATCATCCATAAGGCCTTAAAAAGAGCAAACAAAACCTACTAAAATCCTCCCATTAACCACTCCTATAATTCTAACTCTTTCCTTCCTCTACTTCAATTTCCTCTCATTCACATTAAAAATATTTTTCCAAAAACTTTACGTTTCACTTCCTCTGATATCCTTCCTCTTAAAAAAACCCTTAAACCACACATTTATCAACCCATCCCTCCTACGGAACTCTCCCAATGTGTTTACAAAATTCCCTGCAAAGATTGTAACTCCTAAAACCCATGATCTTACACGCCTCCTCTATCAACACAAACATGACCTTCTATACGACAAACAAAATTCTTCCCTGACACTACATCGCTCTACTTATAATCATTCCATTAACATTAACCAAATGGCGCCTATTTTTCATGTACAAAATCTACAAAAACGAAAACTCATTGAATCCTTCTGCATCATCAATTCAAAAAATTATAAGCAAAAAGGCGATTATAACATAGACACAATTATACAAAATAATACTCTGAGCACCACACAATTTTTTTAAAAAAATTAAATTATCCAAAATTTAAAATATTACATAACTAAATAATTTTTACTTTTTTATTATGTTAGTTTATAGTATACTTCTATATCTGAAAGAGGTTCAACTTAGGAACAGAAAGCTCAGGCATATCTATATATTTATTTACCTTGTAAATGTAATTATTTTTCTTAACTGATTCCTTCTCATCTTATCAATAAGGCCCTCCCTACTGATATATATATATATATATATATATATATATATATATATATATATATATATATATATATATAAATATCTCTTTATATATATATATATATATATATATATATACATATATACTATATATATATATATAGCACCATACTATATATGCTCATATCTTCCTGTATCTTCAGCAGGTGTGGCTACAGATTCGTAGAGCAGATAAAGTAGGAAGAAGGGTTTACAAATGTTACATTTTTGGGCAAAGGTGGCGATGGCGTAGGTTACCGCATTTAATAGTGTAGCGCACTTGGCAGGTCTGATGTTCTATTCGAGGTTTATCAGAATTAACGAAAGATAGGTAAACAAATAGTTTTCATTTTCGATGTTAATTGTCACGTAATCAGCTATTAAATTTTTAATAACAAATATGGCAGAGAAACATAAAATTTAGAAGGAGAGAAAAGATCTTGTATGTCTCATCTAATCATTTTTGCTCTGTAGCCTCATGTTGTGGGGATATTAATACTCTTCAGAGTTATTACGAGAGGGATGATAACAGTGTTTGCTGATTATCATAATGATATCTTTAAATGTTTGGAGAACAATGATACAATTGGTTAGAATAGAATTGTCATGGGATGGGAAGACATTTATTTTATCATCAGAGCAGCCGTACTGAGAGAAATTCATTAAGTTCTTGCAACCTTAGCATAATTTCAGAGTAACGTCATGTATTACTGAAAGTTAGCGAACTTTGATTATGGCCTGTATTTTATTTAGTTCTTACTGAGCCATGGTCGAATGATTAAAGTGTGCCGCAATTGACCTATATTTTGGGAGAACTTCGCTGACTCTAGTTTGAGATGTCACAACATTTCTAATTATGATGACTGACAGAGTTTGTGTTGTTCACTCAAGAAAGAAACAGAATTTTCTTTATATTGGCACCAGCATCTCTCATGACACAGTGAACAGCATCTGGAGATATGTTCCATTTAAATACGTCTTACTGAGATATTCCTGTATGACATGTTCAGTGAGAGGTTCAGAGCACGACACAAAATTTGGCTTCTGTAATAATTGCCAACGGATGAATACTCAGAGAAAACAAAGAAGCTGCTGATTGGTGGTGGCTGGCCAAATTCGTGGTGGGAAACTAGTTGGATTATTATTTGTTGAGGTTATTAACTTAAGAAAGCTTTACAGTTAACTCTATCACAATACTTTTTCTTTCAAAATAATATCTCTGTAGTATTCCACGCTGAGTTGAAAATGTCTTGAAGGGCCGATACTTTTAGCTGCAGTACAAAACCAAAATTTCAATGTGACAAAACAGAAGAGGTCATCCATTACTATAATTTTTTGTAAATTTGCTATATCCATCCTTATGAATTTTCGTTTCATCGTCCCCTATATTTGTATTTTTATATATTAGTTTCAAAATTGTCGATTCACGTTCTAAATTAAAGGCTGGAATTGGGGATCACTTTACATCTTTTGCTCATTTTCTTTCTACATTTCCTTTGTGTTTGCTGCTTAGATAGTTCATAAGCTGTACGTCACATACTTCCTTACCCAGAATAAATACGATTACAAAGTGTACGCTTTACGTTGTCATGATAAAATGTCGAAGTAATCCCAAACCACTCTGGATTACTTTCAACAGCGGAATTTCGCGAAAAGTTGATTTCGAACGAATATACTCACAAAAGTACGGAAACTGTCAATAAACAATATGCTGATTTCGATTGTGAAGTTCGTTACTACTTTTTTTAGAAACGACACCAGTCCGCTCTCAATTCTTATCAATTTTACCACAAAATTTGAGAAGTTTTCTAACTATTTTAGTCAGAACATTTTCTAATCGCATTAAGAGATTCCGAGTGCGAATGCAAATATTTGTTTTTAATATTTGTGAATGAGAAAGTCAATGCAAATATTTAAATATATATATATATATATATATATATATATATATATATATATATATATATATATATATATATATATATAATTATTATATATATATATATATATATATATATATATATATATTATTCATTACACCTTTTCTCAAGGAAAAAATAGTCGCTGGAATTGTACAGTTACAACAATTTTAGCTTTTCTTGTGATTTACAAAATTAAAGATATTGTACGGTGTTATTAAAGTACTGCATGCAGTTTGGAAAATAGAGAACGGGAGTATGTTCCAGACTTTACCAGTGGAATACATGTAAGATTGAGCATAGCTGTTAAGTCTGAGAGATCAGAAGAGGCATAGAAATATGAGATTGTGAAGAAGGGCGAATCGCAAGAACCAAGGAGGAGGTATGTGATTGAAGAGTTCAGGAGAGCAGTGTCCGTTATAATAGCGGTCAAATAAAGAAGTGACACGACAATTTACGATTTAAATGAGACGAAACCCTAGACTCTACCATTTGAAGAGGAGCAGTGTGAGTTTAATCACTCAAGATGCGTGAGGCATTCTCTATACAGGGGTGAACGACACCCCTATAAATATCAAACAACTGAGGTGGTGTGAAGAAATTCTGAATGCGCCTCAGAACACCCAACCTTTTAGAAACTTGTTTAGAAAGAGTAGTAGTATGAGCCTTCCAATTAAGGTCAAGAGAAAAATAAACATCAAGAATATTAAGGACAGACGAAGGTCTGAGTTATGTTTTTCAAATAGATGTTATGGCTGTGGATTTATGTGGAGTGGAAAGAAGATGGAGAAACTGGAAACTTGCAGGTAGTGAAAACAACCTTGTTCATAGTTCTGAAAATTCGAGAAATATCATCTTTGCACTTGATCCTAAAGGATTCAGAGTCTAGCATATGACCAAATGATGTTAAAAGAAAGAAAGTACGTCCTATCAAAATGAAGGTAATGAGAGGGGTGAAGTCGTCGGCATAAGAGTGGATATGTGGTAAAACAATAAGGGGTCTTTTATGAAAAGCAGAAAGAGTTAGGGATAAAACAAAACTTCATGAGTAACACCACTATTTATAAATTTAAAGGATGAGCGGTGGCATTCTTAAATACTGAAGGAAGAGGATCAAGGAAACAGAAGGGCTAGAAGAAGATCAAATTCATTAGGCGCTTCTTACGAGAAAGCCGCATTGGAGAACAGAGAGAAAAGGGTGGAAGGTGGTTTGTTTCAAAGTCTTCATAACTAGGACCAGATTGAAAACTATAGAAAAACAAGAGGTTACAAGTTTGAAATAGTTAGAGGGTTGAGATTGGTTCCTACATACTGTACCAAGAGCACTTTTCCAGCAGGCCAAGGCCAAGAAAGAAGAAGACAGAGACAGATATTCGTAAGGGTGGAGTTCAAACTCGAAGCCTGAAGTTTTGAGAACTATGGGAGGAATACCATCTAGACCATGTAGCTTTCTTGGTAATTTAGCAAAGCTCTAAAACAGAAATAACACTACCAAGAAATTACAATATTAGTATATACAATATGTTGGAGGGAATTGGAATAGGAAAGATAGCACTGGAATATTAAGGTGGAATTAGGAAGCTAAGTTTGGGCAAAAGAAAAAGTTCAGCTTAGTGGAAGGTTAAACGACTTGAAGTTATGCCGACAAATAACGTAAATAAGAAGAGCTGAAGAAAAAAAGCAAAGTTAAGAGTTAAAGATTTTAGAAAAAAATATCTAGAAAGGACACAATGGGAAGGGACCAGTGGAATCATTTTCATTTGCTACTGAAATTTTTAAGTTTCATAGAGAATAGAAATTTTGCTCGATTTAAGGATGAAATATAAATTCTGGGGTTCAAGGAATTTAGAGAAGATGACAGTAATTCCCTAAAGGCAGTGTCCTTACTGACTAATAGCACGAGAACAAGCAGAGTTAAACCAGGTTATCTAGGTTTAGTCAAAGGTAAAGATCATGGGGTGCATGCCTCCATGCCTGAGAGAATTAGCTCGAACTTTGCACACTCCGAGGTACCCTTTCCACGGAAGCTGTAGTCGACCCATTGCCACCTGTGCCCGCAGAATGAGTACGCACGACGACATCATTCAACGCGTTTTCGGTGTGTGCAGGGAGTGCTGCTACTGCAGAGGCGCGAAGGGTTGACCAAATCAGAGATATGAGGTTATCCAGAGGGAACCCAAAGGAGGAAAGAATTTAACAGAATAAGGATAAGAATTAGAGATTAGGAAAAGGTCTAGAATGTTGGGTTCGTCTCAAAGACGATCAGAGATACGAGTAGGGAGCTGCATTAACTGCTCGAGGTAATTCTGGATAGAAAAGTGGTAGCAAGTTCATCGACTTTATTTTGAGAATTAGAGAAAAGCAATTGGCCCTGGTGAATGTTGAAATAAACCAAGAACGATGATTTCAGAGATATGTGAAAAAGAGAGGGAATGTGTTCTAATTTATTATGACAGGTTAGCTTGAGCCATTAGGAAGAATATTCGGAAAACTCCAAATCAAAGACAGGAATGACGTCGTGCTCACATTGGCACAACTGCCTTTAGCTAAAATTTGAGGGAAGAAATAGTAGGAGTCAACAGAGTAGAGCTCGACGTCAGAACGCTCAAAAACCTAAGTTTCGGTTAGGAATAAGAGATGAGGTATAGAAGGAAGGTGATGTTCAACAAAATGAAAATTAGATTTAAACCGAGAAGGTTGCAGAAATTTTTGAAGAAAGGGGACCGTATATCAAAACAGGCCGGCAATTCCGTGACGGCACCAACTCCATCACCGGAGGACGTCAGTGGCCTTTAATGGTAATGAGAGTAGGGTGAATAAGGGGTTATTTTTGGAAGCCACCCATATAAGCTTCTCGGAGACTAATCTCGTGGCTGCCGTTTTATACCATTTTTTTTCTTTTAAAGAGATAAGTATTATTTTGCCATTCACTTTTATTTTTACTATGATATGTGATAAGGAGAGGCTTGCTTTGAAAATGTAAGAGGAGCTCCAGACTATATGAGCACAAAAAGGAAGAACCATTGGGCACTGGAGGGCAATGGGATGTACTCTAAGACTCCGTATATGCCCAATGAAGGATAATCTCATCGCTTCAGGAGCGCTACTTCCCTCTCATATATATATACGGTATATATATATAAATATATATATATATCATATATATATACCATATATATGCTCTTATATATATATATATATGCTGCGCATATATATAACTCTGCTACTACCCTCTATATATATATCTAAATTTACCGCATCAGTGCGCAAATTTTACAGTGTGATGCGGTGCGCTGTGGTTCTCTCTCGGTGCGGTGCGGTGCGCATTGCAAAAGAGTCAGTGCGGTGTGGTGTGGTGCGGTGCGATAGGATGATGGGTGGTGCGGTGCGGTGCTGGTGCACGACCTCTCGGTGCGGAGCGGTGCGGTGCGCAAAAATCCGGTGCTCGACCAACACTACATCAGACACAGATTCATATAAGGAATCCAATGTATCAATAATTATGTACAAGGGCTCAATTCAGCCCTGGAATCAAATTCGAGAGTGGAAACCAAAACGCTTCCAAATAATGTTCATGCATATAGTAAGGTAAAGTAAGAATTAGAAAGCGAGACTCAAAATCAACAAATACACCATGACTTAACTGAAGATTGAGTGTATAATGGTTTCTGTTTCAGATTTTTAAAATCCAAAGACGAAGAAGGATTCAGGATTGAATCCCACCTTTGAAAAAGCCACAGAAGTAGGATTCAGGAATGAATCCTACCCTAGAAACCCTATTAAAAGTAAATAATACTTTCATATTTATACAATAATTTTAACTCAATTTAATTTCATTATTTTTAAGTCATTATTTTATTACATACACTCATGTATCTTATTGAACTCACCCTGTTAATTTCCAAAAGGGGTTTATTCAATTTGGTCAGTCGTTTTTGTAGATGGTCCTACCCGACAGTAAACTGTAAACGATACACACGTTAAGTTTACTACTATATTTTAATATATAAAGTTCATAGTTTTACATTACATAGCTTATTTTGATTACATTATTTCCTTTATCTTTAGTTACTAACCTTGAAAGAATGGACAATTCAATTTCAAGGTCTTCAATATATTTCCTTTTGACTTTTAGAAACACTTAATAGTTTTTACACAATATATGTGTTCATCTGTTTTTTTTATCTCTCTTTACAAATTTTATCAATAAGATTATCATTAAAGAGTAATATTTCATGAATTGTATTGTCAATTACTAAAAAGAAGAAACATTGTTATAATACCGATAAATTTTACAAGGTTTGTTAATAAATAAAGCAATATTTTATATTACAATAAAATCATTGTCCAGGCTGGATCAGAAATGTCCAGACTGGATCAATGAATATTCTTAAATCTAATTATTACTATGATTAAATACTTGGCTTACCAATTTATGCCAATAACATGTTTTACCTTATGCATGAACAATATCTCCCTTATATCCTCCCCCACTAAATCTAAACCCCCACCTCAATTTTCCACGTCTCTCAAAAGAAAGACGGGTGTGAAGAGGCAAAGAGCATAGAAACCAGCGCAGAAAAGGATACTCAGGACTCTCAAAATACTAAACTATAACTAATTTTACAATAAATATTTTTATATACAACATCCTATTACATATGTATCTTGGACAAGGAAGAAAGACTGGCAGAAGCTTCTTTCTCCTCATTAAACTCCTGCATCAATACTAAAGAAGTCATCTGCTTTTGTTGATCAGTCATTTCCTTCCAGTGAATCTGTTCCATAGCCCATCGTAAGCTTGTACGCAGTACAACCTTAACGCGGGGATCCAGAACTGACTCAGAGTTACATGATACAGTTGAAGTGTAACTACAAGAGGGTTGTTGAGAACAAGAATGTACAGAATAAGATTCGTTTTGGGGATATCTAGACTGGGGAGTAGGAATATAAGGACCACTATGCTCCTGTACATTTTCTGGAGGATAATAGTTAGGACTTTTAAAATAAGTTGATGGGAAAGAAGATTGTGACTGGACTTGTTGTACATAAGGTTGAGATTCGGGAACAATTTCTGCAGGATAATCATAAGTACCAGTATAAGATTGGGAATGAGAGGGCAACATATAATTTTGGGCCATTCGATCAGTTGAACAAGTAGGAATGGAAATTAAGGGTCTGGGTCGTCTCTTTTTATTGATTTGAGGACGAGTCGGATGAGAACTATAGGGAACAGTTCTAACAGAGATTTTATTGATTTTAAAAAGATTTCCAACTCTATTTATTAGGGACTCTAAGAATAAACGGTTAGGATGTAAACCATCCAACAACAAAGGGGAATTTAAGGTTAAAGTTTCTTTATTAAGGTATTTGCTATGAGGGGTGACATGAAGTACTCCGCCTTTAGCAATACTTTTATGATAAAAATCAAATATGTCAGTTCCTCGAATGATGTTTTTCTCCGGCCATTGATAT
>JABUQX010053820.1:0-25000 GCA_015478945.1 Trachelipus rathkii | reverse complement strand
GAGGGGGTAGTCCTACCCATTGGTTCCCGGAGGCTGAGGCCCGACTCCTGCCATCGGTGCGGTATACCCTTGGGGTATTCTTTAGTTAAAAAAGCAAAATTTAATAGAAAGGCTATTTATTTTAACGGGTAACCAATAAAAGGTCTCTAAATAGGCTCCCTAACCATATTACTATAATTATTAACAATATTTGTTTTTATTTTTTTTTTTTTTGTTTTCCTATTATCGAGGTTACCAGGATCCCAAAAATGTATTCCTTTTAAATATTATATTAACCAGTTTTTAAGTTTTTATTCCACAAGGACCAGGGTCTCAACAATCTCTACGATCCTTTGTTAATTTGAATTAAGTTGAAGATATTCGATGATAACAACTTATTTTTATTATTATTATATATATTATATATATATATATATATATATATATATATATATATATATATATATATATATATATATATATATATATATATATATATATATATATATATATACATTCTTTTATTATATATATACCATACATATATATATATACCATTCAGCCTCCCGAAAGCATCATGCATCAATTTTAATAATAATAATAATAATAATAATAATAATAATAATTATTATTATTATTATTATTATTGTTATTATTATTATTAATTATTATTATTATTATTATGTATTATTATTATTAATATAATAATAATGATAATAATAATAATAATAATAATAATAATAATAATAATAATATTATTATTATTATTATTATTATTATTATTATTATTATTATTATTATTATTATTATTATTATTATTATTAATTGTCATAATTTAAATTAGAATATTGTAATTTTTTTTTTGTCAACAAGTTTACGTGTGCGTACATAAGCCTACTCGTAATATAAAGTGCCTATTTTGTTGAAAAGTGTAATTATTATTATTATTATTGGAAATTATTAAAATTTATTGTCATAATTCTTTTTTTCAATGTTTATTTAGCATATAACGATGAAAATAAAAGTTCATAATTTTGGAAAAAATTCACTTTCCATTTTCCATTGGGAGTCGGGAGTCGGGAGTTGGTTGTTTCTAAAATCGACTCTGGGAGTCGGGAGTCGGTTGTTTTTAAAATCGACTCTGGGAGTCAGAGTCGGGAGTCGATCTATTTTTTCTCGACTCCCCATCCCTGCACAAGGCTATCATTATTCGAAGATCAGTCACACAAGACTTTATTAGATAGATAGTAAATTTTTAAATCAGTCTGCACTCATACACTAAGAATCCAGACACACGAAAGGTCAATTATACAAGAAACATTTATACTAGGAGGACCTTTCGTCTCATAAGTTGAAATTTTTTTGACGATCATACATACTAGTAAGCATTCACTCAAGAAACCTTCTATAATAAGATTTTTTTTTTTTTTTTTTTAGCAGTTCAGAAAAATGTATACTTAAGAGATTAAGAAAGATAAGAATAAGACTTCTTACTGTCTCAAAGTTCAATTATTATTATGTAACTTATCAGGTTCATTATTTAAAAGATAAGTTATTTGGCCAAGTGTTTATTTTTATTTCCCAGTAAGTAAGTGAACAACAGAACTCTTTAAGTAAATTAAATTGCAGAGAAATTTTCAAACAGATGAAGCAAAGCTAACAATTTATTCTCTGGGCTTATTTACTTCATCTCGGGGTAATAGCATATGTCAATTTATAACCAAGAGATTATAAAAGACTGGTCCGTCTCCGTTGACGGACATATTTCAGTGGAGTAGACATAACATTCGGGAAATCGGGAACCGATCCTCGACTCCTAGTGCTGGGAGGAACATTCATTTGCATTTCCTCCAAGATTTCATTATCTATATGTACCAAAGTCAAATTACTATTATCTAAATGTATATTATTGGGATCACCAAATACCTCTCCCACTAGAGTAATTCCATACCAGTTCAACCAAGCAGTTTTCATGACCCTCTCAGATTTTCCTGAAATTTTGTATATTTGTAAAGCTCAATGAGAGAAGTTCAATGGTATTTGTCTCAATGCTGTAGGTCATTCGGTTGCAAAGTTATGACCTCCTAAAGTTAGGTCAAAATGTGCATTTTTGCTAAACCAGTTTGTTTTTTTTTTTTTTTTTTTTTTTTTTTTTTTTTTTTTTTTTTTTTTTTTTTCTCTAATCCAAGGAGGAGGATGTACTCGTTTGCTGTCCAGGCAGGGTGAAATGGCAAAGGGAGAATAGCTCACACATTCTCCACTGCGACCAGTTATTGAACCTGGGACCCTTCGCTTTGTTTGGCGAGTGCTCTACCACTGAGCTACCGGGCGCTTTTATATAAATAAATATAAAATATATAAAAAGAAAAAATATATATATACACATATACATACATACGTCATACAAATACAAATATATATTACACTAACATTAGTGATAATATTACCATTACTAACACTATTATTATTATTAACATTAATATTTATACTAATTATTAACACACACTATTTTCATTAACACTAGTTTTATCACTGATAATTTTATATTACTATTATTATTATTATCATTATTATCACTATCCTCATCATTTCTATTACCGTCATCATTACCATTATTATTATTATTATCATAATCACCACTATAATTATCATCATCATTATTATCATTATTATCACTACCAATTATTATTATTATTATTATTATTATTATTATTATTATTATTATTAGCACAAATTATTAACACTATCACTTTATCATTAACACTAGTTTATCACTAATTATATTATTATTACTATTAGTAGATTGTAAAGTGATTCCCCAATCTGTAGCACCACCATTCATTGAGCAGCTCTCTTGTTGAGCCATGAAAATGAAGAAGATTCGGAGAGGCATCATGATCACACAGTTTACAACCTAAATCAGATTATATTTGGTCAAGTTAAAACAGTCGATGAAGTAATCAAATATAAATTTCCAAATTTTCAAAGGTTCATTATTTCAAATTTTTGTAGCTTCACCGAAGAAATCAAAAAGTTATTTTAATTCTAAAAGTTGAAATATAATTTTCATTTAATTTAATCGAATATTTTTTTGGCTAGCAAAAATTAGTTTTTGAAAACTTCAAAATTTTCAATTTTCTTCTTTTATAGTCTTCTCCGATATTAATCCATCCACAACGGCGTTAGCTTGTCAAGATTTCATGATAAGTGACACGATCTTGCAGCCCCTACTGATTTCTTTCTTCACCTATTAGTTTCTGTTCTGATTTTCTTCTCTTTCTTCTGCTCGTTGTTCCAACCTACCTCTCCAGAGTCTGAATCATATATAAAGGTCAACATTCAATATCTCCGGAACTATAGCACCTACAGAGTTGCTTCTTGCACAGTTTTGAAGCTCTTTAGGTTGCGGCAGACAATATTTTCACTCTATTGCATTATTTACTCTAGGAGACAATAAAAAAAAGTTGACCTGTCATTGACCTATGACCTTAAAAAAGGTCAAATAATGTATCAATCAATTTTTTTGTAACTTGACTAGATCATTGTCTAATATAATGGTATACTTCATATATAAATAAAAATTATTTTGGGGTATTTATGTTTTAGATTTAAGATTTGAGTTATAGCCATTTATTTGACCAAAGAAAGGAGAAAGAAATATGAATGTATAATGCAGTGTTCTCAACCTGATGGAGCGCGCGACCCCCAGGGGTGGGCGCGCAGAATATATCTTAAAAGACGGCAGCGCGAAGAAAGTGAAACATCGACATAAGAAACACAGTTGTGAGAGTAAATGAGAACAAGAACAAAAACACATTACTGATAGGAAAATAAAAAAATGTAAATAAAATCGTTTTAGTTTTAAAAATCCATTTATTACAATGATTACATAATTACGTAATATATTACATGAATTAATGCAATTCATTAAGGAAAAGAAAAAAACTTGACTAGATCATTGTTATATATTTAAGTGATTTAACTTCATTATAAATAAAATTTATTTGGAATTTTATTTCATGTGTTTAAGAAGTTATAAGCTCATTTATTTTGACCAAAGAAAAAGAAGAGAAAATTAATGAATTAAGCAGTGGTTCTCAACCTGGGGGCGCGCACCCCCAAGCGGTGGGCGCCGAAATATCTTAAAAAGGAAAACTAGCAGAGTTAGAAGCACGAATGATCCCATAAACCCCGTGGCAGTTTACATAAACGGACTCTTGGTGCATGTACAGTCCTGAAAACAGGAGTGGGCGTCGAGAAAAGTGAAAATGGACATATAAAAACTATTGAAGTAAATGAACAAAAACAAAACTACATTCTGATAGCGATAATAAAAATGTAAGAATAAAATCATTTAATTTTAAAAAATCCATTTTATTAACTTTTATGACGAATAATTACGATAATATTATTACAATGATTAATGAAAGATTAAGGAAAAGAAATAAACAATACATTCTGAAAAAAAATAAAAAAATATGGAATAATAAAAATTATTACGGCTAAAACTTAAACATTACCTTTACAACCCTTTTCGCACTCAATAATTTTTTCCACCGTATATTTGCGCCTATACCACTATTATATCGTGCCAGCATTATTTTGAAACAATTCAATTTCTGCTAGGGGTGCTTCTTCATTTTATTGGTCTGCGCAAATACAATATGCTTTTCAACTGGCTAGATAATTCTCCATCCACATAAACTCGAACATCAAGCAATTAGAGGAAACCTTGTGCTATCTGGCTAGTCTCCGCCAAGCTGAATTGAACACAACTTATAATGCCGCAAAGCTCGAACAAAAGTTGTGCTGCCATTATCTTCAGACAATCGTTTATTTCGACGTCCAAACAGTATTATATGATAGCGGTTATGCAGCTAATGTTTTGGCACAATTATCTCCAAAATAGTTTCCACAATTTCAATTGCAGCTGGAAGAATAAGTTGCTCTCCAATGGTGTGAGGTTTTTTTGCACCTTGCTATTTTATATGCAACTTTGTAAGAAACTAAAGGCTTTTTTCATTTACAGGACATAAGAATTTTGAATATTTGATTTTCGCTTTTCCAAAAGATTATTGCTTAGCAATAAAAATTCACGAGGTTTTTGTTAATATACTCCATATGAAGTGTTTCCAAATGCTCGTCTTAAGCTGTTCTTGGCTTCATGCTATCAATCCTCACACCAAAATTTTTGAGCACTAATAACACAACGGAGGTCCTTGATTCTTGTGGTCATTCATTTCCGTGCTACCCACAATCTATAATTTATATAATTACTCGTCTCCTTCGCCCATATTTTTCTCAAGATTTCAATTTTGAAGCTACACATTTGTTTGCTATTGCTGAGGTTGAGGCTTCAAAAATAATCAGATTCCCGCTTACGTATCCTGGTGAAATCTTTCTCCATGTTCTTCACTTACATCTAAAAAATTATTCTTTTCAAAAGGGAACCTAAACGACGAATATTATAATAAAATGGCACATTAACTACCTTTCGAGGATCTATGATGTCACAATGCTACTGAACTTGAGAGCGGTAAAACTTAAGACAGTTGGGTTATTGTGCTATCTTGTTCGGAAACATTGCAAATGCATGATGTTCATTTATTTAGCGTCCTTACAATTGATTTTAATTTTAAATAAACATTTTGAAATAAATCAAATTTTATAATAAATAATATAATTGAAAAATGGCTGATAATTTTCAATAACCAATAAATCATATATATATATACAGTATGTAGGGTAACTATAATATAGTATAATATTATATATAACTATATTTCGGATAGTAAATACTATAGGAGGTGAGAGTAATAATAAATTATATACTAAATATAATATTATATATAATATATATATATACTTATATATATATGAAATAATTTTATAAGTGGGCTGCAACATAAATTGATGTGTTGAAAGGTGGGGCACAAATAACAAAAAGGTGGAGAAACACTGAATTAAGGGAAATTTTTAGAGACTGCATAATTTTTTTGTAATTAATAGATTCTATATAATAATAATAATAATATTACAGTATTATAATTATATATAATAGATATATAATTATATGATATAATATATTATAATTATATATATATTATTTAATATATATATAATATAATATATATATATATAATATAATATTATATATATATATATAATATAGATATAATATATATATTATATATATATAAACTATATATATTAGGGTACTGCGGCCGGTATTCCGGCAAACTTATCCGGTATATCCGCGCTATCCAGCCAAGGTTTTTGACTATTCGGTATCCGGCCGGATATCCACTGTTATCCGGCGGATATCACTTGTTATCCGGTCCGTGTATAACTCCTGAAGGTGAATTACCTCTTTCCTCATTTTAGGGAAATTAGATTCAAATAATTTGAAAAAATTATATATAATACTATATAATATATATATATATATATTATATATATATATAATATATACTTATATTATTTAATAATTATAAATATATATATACTATATAAAATAGTATATTATATATTAATTATATATATATGATATTAATAGTGTTAATATATATATAAATTGTTTGAATTTCTGATGTTGATACTCATTAGGTTACCAATGTTTATTATTATTATTTATTCATCATTTTATAGGAGTTGACTGTACTAAATACAATTTATCTGAAATTAGGTGGTGACACGTTTCATTAAATATTATATGGTTAAAATATAGTATTTAATTTTAAGAAATTTATAAATAAATATATTATAAAAAATATTTTAATAAATATTGGGTAAAAAAAATTGATTATTTATAATTGGGATTAAGCATACTAAGGACACTATGTTAATGCAATTTCACCATTAATTATATTACTTTACGTTTAAGTATTGTATATTACTAAAATAGTAATTACCATCTTATGTCTTATTTTTAACGTGATACTTAAGCATGTTAGCTTATTATTTTACCAGTATTATTAGTATATACGCACGATTCTCAGAAAATTTTAATAATAAAAAAAAACACGAATTTATATTCAATGTTTCCGGTTTCAAGTGATAAATATATAAAATTCAGAAAATAATATAACCACAAAACTTGTATAAAACTGCAATGTGAAAAGTAAATTATCACGTTCTTGCTATTAAGAAAAATGGTCTGCTACAGAATTAAAATGGTCTTAATTATCGTATTAATAACTTATATAGTGGACATCGAGAACTATTTTAAGTAATTATCTAATACTGAGAAATCGGTCTCTGAGTTAATAGTAACACTTCGTAATATACATTATATGAAATATGATAAATTTTACATCATAAATATAAAGAAAACCTCCTTTTAAAACATAGATCCTTTGAAAGAAGAGAGAAAAAAAAAAAAAAAGACCGATAAACAAGTGTTGTTATCAAACGTACAAAGATGGACAACGTGTAAAAATTGTGTGGACTATAAATTTTGGCTTTCCACTGAAACTACAATTTTTTTATAGGTAAGTTGCCTTCTAAGACTTCGCGAAATTGAGTTATAGGCATTCCTCTAACTTGCAAATTCCATCAACTATTTTTTCAAATTATCGCAAATGCAATTCCTCAATTTATATTTATATTATGGTATAATATATCTAACTATAAAAATAATATAATTTCCGGAATTAAAAATATTGCGGACTTAAATTTCGGAACGTCCACCTCTGATATATAATATTATATATATATATATATATATTAATTATATAATATATATATAAAAATATACTATATTATTAATATATTATAATTTATTAAGTATATTATAATTATTATACTATAATTATTTAATAATAATAATATAGGTCAGCCTCCAGATTAGATTTCCCATGCGTCATGCTGAAAAAAAAACAATTATAGATATGTTAAAAACTGAATAACATTTTTTGAAATCTGCGCACATTGTTAATGGAGGAAAATGAAAGATATAGATAATTAAAATAAAGTGAGATAAAAAAATAGTAATAATAAATAATAAATGAAGAAGAAGACAAAGAAGTAAAGTGAGATAAAATAAGTAATAATAATAGATAAATAATTCAATAATATAAACAAATTTTCGCGTTCCAAAGTCTTGAGTCCCCCAATATTTTCTTTTCCATGTTAAGGCGAACATACGCGCGCACGCGCGCACACCACACATACACACCCAACACACTCTATGATAGATAGATGTACTAGAGAAATTAAATTTTTTTTATGAATCTGACCTGACCTAACTAAACTACGGACGGAAGTGTTTTCTAGTTCCCCAAATAGAATATCTTTTGCATGTGCAATAGGGAGTTAAAAGCACATTGTGTGCATTTTAATTTTTTAATTTTAATTTTAACTTTAATTTTTAATTTTTTAATTTTTTATTTATTCCATATTTTTATTGTTTTCACCCTCTAGTAGCATTTGAGAATAAGGAAAATGTTATTATTTTTTATGGGTTTATCATGTTTAAAGATTAAGTTTTAAAACGTTTACGATCATATAATATTTTGAGTTATTTAATTTAAAGAATTAATTAATTATTATTTATTTTTTTTTAGTTCTTGCATTTCAATGTACGCTGAATTCAAAAATATATTTAAGTTTTTATGTAGATATCATAGTTGTTTTTTTTTTAGATTACAGGGGCACCTACATCTGTGCGAGGGACTGGGCCATTATTTATTTTATATCTATATATATAATATATATATATATTAATATAATATATATAGATATACTATTATTAGTATATATATAATATATAGTATATTATATCTATAGTATATATAGTATATATATATATATATATATATATATATATATATATATACATCCCGCGGCTGAAAATTAATAAGACCAAGCTTATAGCGCTCTCGGGCTGGCAAAATTAGGGTGTTTGCGTGTGGCCACTTTAGGTATAACTTGCGTCTCCCCACTTTCCCCTAATACAGTATATTTTGGATTTTTTTTCCATGGAAAATTCATAAATGGCCCTATAGTTGGTCATAAGCACACAAAAAAAAAACTCAACTGCTAATTCTCAAATATCATAGTTTTTATTAAAGTTTAAATAAAAAGATCATTTAAACACAGGTTTGAATGGGGTGAATCGGACCACCATTGTGGGGTGAATTAGGCCATCTTTTTAAATATTCCTCTTTTATGTATAAAATTCAATTTTATATTTTAATGTTTTACTTTAATTTATTGAAATTTGTTTCATTTATCATTAAAATTAGTAATAAGTAAGTAAGTAAATTTTAAAAGAATGATAAAATAAAATAAGAATAAAAAATTGCGTGGCCCAATTCACCCCATTGCGTGGGACAAATTTTGACACTTATTTGAATTCCATATTTTCGCATATAAATTTCATTTTTTTATTTTAATTTTTTACTTAATAGTAAAGTAGCACTGGTTTATATACTCATTAAAGTGAGCTATGCGTAATAAAAGAGATGTTTAATAAATTAATAGAGTAATTAAACATAAGAATAACAATGGTGGCCCATTCACCCCATCACAATTTTTATTGGGGGGATGAATCGGGCCAAGTTTGGCCCAGCGAATTTAACCACTAAGCACTGTGGAACAAAAATTTAGTTTTGCACCAGTTTTAAGCTTAATAAGAACAGAGTCTTAGGCACCGAAAAACTTATAATTAAAAATCTCCTCAGAATCCGATCAGTATACGACGAGTATAAAAAAAACCTCTTGCCGTTTGGAAGTGTGGAGTGGTATTTAGAGACATTTTGTTAACGAGTCGCTAGTAATCTTTAAAATATTTTTTAACAATGCAGTTAACAGCTTTAATATATTAAAGATAGACTGATATTGAACTTGTTACAGTTACTACCGTACTGTGGAATTGAGCAAAAATAATATTTTTTTATTTTAGTCACCCGCCCGAACGCTACATATTAACAGGACTGCCGGATATCCGAGTATCCGGCTATCCGGCTAATTTCACTATCCGATATCCGGGCGGATATCCGGTTAACCTGCAATCCGGTTACTATCCGGTTATCCGGCTATCCAGCTAATTCACTATTCTCATCCCATAAATATATATATATATATATATATATATATAAATAGTAATACTAAACGTCATACAATTTCATCTATATAATAATATATATATTATAATACTACATACCTAGATAATAAGTTATAAGTGGTATTTATATTATTATATATATATAAATATAATATATATATATAGGATTGAATCTCTCAGTTGAAGCCCCCATTGCCTGAATTCTACATCATCAACCCCTTTTTTGTCAAAATAATGTTTGTCAACTCAGTCTGATAAATTTTTTCTCTCGATTCTCCCCTAGATGCGAATATTTTACCAACTTCTCCCTGTAGGTGGGGTTACATTGGAGGAAGGGCAAGACAGCTGCATATAGTAGAGAAAAATTTGTAATCTGATGTATCCTCAGAGTATCAGAATTTGTTGAGTCATGTATAGAAATTGTTTCAATTGCTGCCAGGCTAAGTTTCACATTTTGATTAGTACAAACGCAAACAGAATGTGATACCACTGGCTCAGGGCATTCTTTTGGTTCGAAGCCTGCAAACCTTTGAAACCAATCTTTGTTCGGAATATTTCCCTTGGAAAGCTTCTCAAATGCCTTTTCAATAACTTAACAAAGCATGAAGGAAATTTTGTAATCTTTGCAGCGACACAACCCATCACGGCTGTTGTTGTCCAGCAAGAGACTATATCGTCTCTTTTCATAGTGGGGTGTCCTTGGCATTTCTCCCTATCACTTGGTTTCTCCTGGAGAATGATAGAGTCATTAACTTTTATGCTAGCAAGATGTTCTTCTATTTAGATGTTTCCCTACCGGTGGATTCGTGTGTGAGAGAAGTATTTACCTTTACTCTGTTACTAAATTTTTGGTCTCTGTTCCTCGAATCCGCATCTATTCTAACCATTGAATATGTGAGCATGTTAAATGGTCTTCATGGATTTGATTTCTAGTCCATGATAATCTGGTAATTAAGACAGTCCAAAATGGTAATGTTTTTTCACTTCAGCAAGTTTCCTCACGTGTTAAATTTTTTCTTTTAGCTGTTGATAAAACTTCCATTTCTATATTAAACGTGGTCTGAATCGCTTCCGGATGACATTCCGGAAGCATCGTCCCCTACTAGTTCAAATAGTTCTTCTTCAACTTGTCTTTTCACTTGCACGACCTTCTTGGTATCATTTGCTGTGCTCGATGCCTTGCATTTTTTCCAGTGACCAGTACAAGGCGGTCCATGTATTTTATTTCTAGTCCTATGATTTTGGCTTTAGGATCAGTACACAAATTCGCGTAAGTTTTTCACTTACATGCAAGTTTCACTCGCGACTGTTAAACTTTTTCTTATTAGCTGTTGGATTAATTCCATTTCTATATTAACACTTCTGAATCCGCTTCCGGATGACATTACGGATTAGACAGCCTACGTAGTTTAACAGATGTTCCCTTTATTAACTTGTCTTTTCACTTCAAACGAAACTTCTGTGTATCATATTTCGCTTTTGTTTTTTCAGTGTTGTCTCATCTAGTTTTGCCAAGGATTCATTGAGACTTTCAATCTGATAATCTGTTACTATTTCAGAATCACTATCATGTGTACGAGGTCATGAATCTAATGTAATGTTTTCACTTAAATTGTCTGACTTTGAAGATGAGGCCTTTGCTAATAACTTGCGGCAGTTTGTACAAATTTTTTTCTGTGTTAAATTTAAATCCTCACAGGCATATATCAGGATTCGTAGGTAAATTAAAATCTATTTTGTTTTTAAATAATATTTATTCATTTTTAATTTATTTTAGAATGTGGATCTTTTAAATGTGGTCACAGCAAAAAATATACCTCCTATTTGTAGGACAACAGGAAAGAATAGGCTTCATGTAATTGAGTCAGCTTAATCGGCTCAGAGACAAAAATAGTTAGCAATGAATTTAATTTGAAAATAACTTCATGACAATGTGTAAATTTATATAAAAAAAAAAAATATTAAGTTTCTTTTAATTACTTAGCGAGTTCTTACCAGGTTTGGTCTTAATGCAGTAAAGTTACAAAATGACTGAGGTCTGAGTTAACTGCTGTTGCTTGTTTTTCAGTAGTATTTGAAATTAATATTTTTATGTTGAAAAACACATGTTTTATGTTGTTCTTTTTCTTTTTTAGTACTATTTTTGGATATTTTATATTCTCTCCTTAGTTACATATATGGGAAAAGTTTCATTTTCAAAATAATTATTTTCGTTATAAAGAAAAGGAGTTGAGACGGAACCGAAAGGTATATAATATTATTTATCCGGTGAAACTAATATTATATACTAATAATATATATCAATATATAATATATATCATATATATATTATATTATATATATAATTATACTATATATAATATTTATATAATATATCTAATTATATATATATACTTCTTCTGATATTATAATATAATATATATATATATATATCAGTACAAAATAAAAACACAAACAAATTATGCAGTCTCTAAAATTTCCACTTAATTCATAATTTTCATCCTTTTCTTTGGTCAAATAAATGGCTATATCTCTTATAACTCTTAAACTACATAAATACCCAAAATAAATTTTTATTTTATATATGAAGATGCGTCACTATAGACGAGATGATCTGAGATCAAGTTAAAAAAATTTTGAATTGATACATTATTTGACCTTTTCAAGGATTCGCAAAAGTCAAAGATAAAGGTCAACTTTTTATTTTCGACTCCTACCTAGAGTTAAGAAATATGCGATAGAGCTATCAATTAGTTGCACCAACATATAAGAAGCTTCAAAACTCTGTGCAAGAAGCAGACTTCGTAGGTGCTTTAGTTCCGGAAGATTATGAGTTGTGTTGGTTGAGCCTTTTTTTATAGACTGTGGTGGTTGTTTTGTGGTGGTTTGTTATTCAGAATTTGTGTGCGACTATGGTTTGATTATGTATTTCTATAATGCTATTGATTTTTGGATGTGTGTATTAGTATTTGGTTGTCAGAAGTGCGGTCTTGTCTAACTGGTGATTTGGTTGGTTATGAAGGCATACTCTCAGTTAGGAGTGCATATGAGACAAAATTACCCATATGAACTTCTCTCAGATTGCGCTTCTTCATCGGGATATAGCAATTTTCAGTAAAATCGGAGATGGAAAATGAAAAATTTGTAAATTTTTGGTTTCTAACTTTATATTTGTAGAATATATTTTCATAATTTGAAAAATGGAGGGAGTCAAGAGGTATTCCGAGACAGGTGAAGAAACCATTTCAGCCGACAGGGTCCCACCACCGTGAGTATATTAAAAAAGAATTTTACTGTTTGGCGTGTCTAAAACCATAAAAATTGCAGTGCTTTGAACGAGCTGTGGGAAGAGATTATCTAAGAAAAATGATTTGACCAAATTCGGTCCAGCCCAAACACCCACACCTCTCTCTCTCAATAAATCCATAAATTATTTTAACAACTGGAAATACTAAGGATAAAAATAAATTACTAAATCAGCTTGAAATAGTGAGGGGTGAAAATAATATAAGGTTCTAGTCCGAGGAAAGAAGGACTCTCTGCGCACTCCGCTAAAGAACTTATTTTAGATGTTCAATGCCTAGGACTTTCAAACCGCTTGGGAGCTTGAGAGACTCTAAGATCTTTCAGTATTATTATTTACCCTTACAGGAGAATAAGGAGCAGAGGGGTATTTTAAAAATACTCTAAAGGGCGCGACAGGTATTCATGTGAATACTTATCTTAATAATCTAAAACAGGGTTATTGGGCCGTAGCAGCACCTTTTCGTCCAGAGTCGGGTGACTTCGCACGCTACCCACCACCTATGGGTTTTAAGAAGAACTAGTAGGGATATTTTATCAAAATCTATCTCGGATAAAACTAGAATCGCGGGGTTGAAATATGATCGATTCCATTTAGAGAGATGGATAGGAGGGAAAATAGATTTCGATGGAGGGAGTAAAAAAGTAAACTCTTTGGAGACACACTACCGTTACTGTAAATTTATATCATAACTTCTAGAAATAAAACAGAAACTAAATCCTCCTTACTTCATATTAACTAGATTTTCCACTTTGTGGCCCAAGAATTGGGTTGTATTACAGGAGTTAAATCTGGCAAATTTTGATTTTTAGAATTGTTTACCCGACTATAGCGATGAGAAGATTATAAGAAAGCCTCAAAAATCAGCTTTCCTCCCTCCATAGGGGATCATCGCTATTATGAACAATGACTAGTATTTCAGCGATGGACATCTGACTTCACCAAGAAAATGTCGCAACTCTCAGTCTCGGATCTGAAGGTTCTGGTCTTCACGTTGAAGAATATTTCATCCTCCTCCTCACAAACAAAGTTTTCCCTTGTCAGAGAAAAATTGCGGGCACCTAATTTCTTGGTCATTATCTATAGTAAGCGTATTTTCAGTTAAAGTAAGAGAGAGGAAATCTCAATCCATCCCTTAAGGCAGAGAAATGGACCTTTGTGTCCTTGCTAGGCGGGGCCATTACGTGATTCACTTTGTATGACGTAAGAACCACATCTATTTATGAAAAAGAATAAGAGGTCATGTCCACAACGGTTAAATGCGTCCTTCCCATCTTCTGTTTGAAAAAAATCTCAAGGGCAGTACTCGGGATCATTCGTATTACCCTATTACGAGCTACTTTTTGGCCAACCTTGAAAGGTTTAAAGTTGCAACATCTGCCCTTCCCTTTTCCAATATTGGGGAAACGTGTACACTAGGAGCATGAGCTCTTTGTTGCTAATAAATAATCGGTGTAAGGGACCATGATCTATAGAGTGGCACTGAATGATAGAGTATTATTATGAAAATGTAAATATTTAGAAGAAGACAATTCTTCATCCCAGGTATGGGGTTGTTCTAAAACTAAAACATTTCAGGATTTGAAACATTAAACTCCTGTTGTATCATCTCGAGACACCATTACTCGGGGATGAAGTGGGATATTTCTCACATGTTTAATATGTGTTTTTATAACAGCCTGTGATATCTGGGTAAGTAAATCTGTTTCCATATCAGTTAATATTACGATTTGGAACATTGGGAGGAAAGGGAGACTTGTGTTTCCAGTTCCGAGATACCGTCAAGCTTGGGAGCTTGTTCAAGCAATGGGGCACCTACAGACACCCATTTAGTAATAGAGATCAATAAAGATCATTGCAGCTATTATATTTCCCTTAAAAGTTTTGGGAATTGAATCAAATCCAGTGGCACATAAATCGAAGGGAAACGTGGAGGTAGTTGGCCAAGATTTTCAGCATAGGTGGAGTTATATTGGAAGAAAAGTTTTTCCTGTATCTGACAAACAGGCGATACCGCACTACATCCTGAAATTACCTGGTTGAACGCCTAGGATGCGCAAAAGAATGCTTATATCCCCAATTGAAGCAAGTTTGTTCCGACCTTATCACTGGGCACAGGACTACCAATTGGAGACAAGTAACTATGTAGCTCAATTAACAGGTCCAAATCACGTGATCATTGGCAACATATTTCCGGACTTCAGCTTTCTTATAATACAAAGTGTCATTTCCAAGACCCATTCTGCTTAGAATTCGACTTTTCGTTATTGTTTTTAAGGTTGTCCATATCTTAAACTGTTATCATTTTTCTAAAACCATTGTCTAGATTATTAATATCGAGTGGTACGATCATTATTCTGGTAGAGTTATTACAACATCCAGTTAATCGTTAATGGTTAGTTACTTAAGCTTATAGATATGTTTTCATTGAGCCTTGTGTAATAGTAGGAAGTCTTGCAATTGGTAGCTGGTAAAATACTAGTTGAAATGCATTGGCTACCACAGTCAAAATTGGTATTTCCGTTGAAAGATGAATCAGATGTTTTTCGAGACACACATGTACAAAGGTAATTAGGTTGATACATAATTTCCCTAAGGGCACAAGTACCCAAGTATCAACCAGTTATCTATATGACGATTCGCTGAGGAGGGAACTTGAAACAAACCGCCTAAGGATGATGTGTTTCTAAAACCCATATTAAACCTCCACATTATGTTCACATTTAGTCATGAACAATAGGAATCCTTTCTTTGTTTCCGAATCCACTAATAGCCTTCACTCCCTATATCTTCGGAAGCCAAAAGATTTTTTGATTTCCCCAGTAGAGGATATAATCCTGGAAACTTAATGTAAAATTTACTCCCGCCCGAGCGTGGGTCAATCGAATGACCCTACTGTAAATCGCGCAGTAGTCACTGATCTATCTAACTTGACACATGCGTCAATAGTTCTATATCGTTCCCCTGGCACAAAAGTAATAGCAACGACCAATAATCTTCACTAGCATAAGGAGCAGGTCTATACGAAAATTTGAATTAATTAGTAGATTTTTCACTCATTTTATAAAAAAGGGCTCTTCTAGGTCTGCTGTCACAGAGTCATTACCTCAGTGTTCCCTTTTTCCACAGATTTGACTCGAAATCTGGCGGGGGGAGGCTATTCGAGATTTAACGGCTTTTGCTGACGGGATTCATATTTCCCACTTACAACGACTCCTCTTCATGGTGTGAGATCCATGGCAAATTCACAAGAGGTGCCATGAAATAGGCGTTGGAGCGGTCTTCTCAGGTTTGTTCTTAGCCGACTGTTACATTTTTCTGTGCTTCGGAGGGAATTACGATCTCGAATCTACCTTCCTCCTTATAGCTTCCTTTGTAGAAGAGGGTTATTGCTTTCAGAGGCTTTCGGTAACCTTTCTGAAGGTATCTGCGGGTCTTGCGAGGGGCGGTGGAACACCCTCTCATCGCTCCGTCCATGGCATCGACTACACAAGCAACTTATTACTACTTTTCTGGTCTGGTTCAAAAGAGTTCAAAATCAAATGAGGGTCAGATAGCTCTGTCATTCCGCTATCTTACAGTGGTCCTTTTTCTTGCAGTAGCTATCATTTACTCCAAGATATTATTAGCAGTCCTGATTTCGATGACTCTCTCTTCTCATAACACGTATAGTTCACTCAGAGGAGCTCTCCTCCGATCTTCAGATACCCGTAACCGGAGACATTATAGGAAGTTACGTTGCTCTGTTATCATTATTTGAACCCCGACGCGAGTAAGTGGTCATCGTTACATTGTGATGCTACGAACGAATGTTGCGGAAAGGACCACGGACGTAGATATATTAATTCCCTTCGACTGGAAGGAAGAACTTACATGTGCTTTGGATGTCTATAAGATTGGAATAGGTACAGCTATCGATGAGTATTAAAGCATCGATTTAGGCTATTCGATGCATCTCAAACCTTTTTTCCTTGCAGCAAGGAACATCAGTCCCAGTCCCATGGTAATCTTCCACGCCAAGATTGGCAGATATTCTATCCCTTTTAACTACTGACTCCAGAGATCCATTGTGCTAGGTTCAACCTCACCGCTCAGGTTACTCGGGCAATAAGTGATTTGGTTCAACCTCACCATTGGGGTTAATAGGGAAAATAGTTTTCTCGCCACTGTCTTACAAAAATGTAGGCAAAAGGTTCACAATCTTTTCCCACATGGAAAGGTTCTCGTATAACTTCCAAACTCCTGACATTTCTAAATTATATTGACGGATCACGAACCTATTCTCCAATACTCCATTATCGGGAGGCCAAAAACTACAAAGGAAACGCTATTCTTAAGGAGTTCAATGATCTCTCATTATTCGAGAGTCCCATTATAAGCCTCAACTAGCATTTCTTTTCAAACCGAAGGGGCAACATTTTTAACTTTTAGCTCTATTCGTTGGAGCAGATGGGTGGATATCTGATAATCAGATATTGAGTGAAGCAGCATGGTAGAAATACTCCTGAATCTGTGGATTATTCCTCTTTTTCTTCGCTCCCTTCATCTTCTTTATACCAAACGATACCAAGTAAGGTATCCCCAGACTTTCGCGTACAGAGAATATTGGCTACTCGGTCATACCTTTCTGTATGCATTCTTGAAGGGAGCCCTATAGATCTTGAAGAAAATTTGCCCTTCGAAGTGAGCTGCTAAAAATACGTCGTGGAATGCAAAATAAGTACGTCAGTAGACACAAGATTAGTAAGGTGAATAATGGAAAAGAGTGCATTTGCGATCAAATGGATACATGGAGTAGCGTTATGAGAGCGGCCCGATAATGAGCAACAGTGTTGCTAGTACTACAGAGAATCTGAAAGGTATAGACGACAATACGGTATTCTAAGATTGATCCTTGGAGATCCAGCGAACCTTCTCCAGATTCTTGTGGAAAGTGTTAGTTAGGGATAGGAGAAAGAAAGAACATGAATAAAACGGGTAGGAATCAGCACGATGGCGCTTCGTAGCGATACACAGCGCAGTGTCAGCGGAGGGCCCTTCTATGTCATGTTGGGCGCGGTGAGATGACATGGTGAAGAGTTCACAGTGGTTCGACAGATGGATGAACGAGACGATGGTCAGGAAGAGACTGTGGACGGTAATAGGACACGAGGAAGAAGAAGAAGAGGTGATAATAAAATGGAGTGATAAGAAGAGGAGATCGAGTAGAATAAGAAGGAATAACTAAAGGAGGATAATGAAGAAATAATGACTATAATAAAGCTTGGTGAAAGAAGAATAGTTGAGAGAGTGGATAGATGGTTGAAGATAGTCAATCAGGTGAGAAGAGGTTGCGAGATGAAAAGAAAAATTGAATGTATCTATTTCAAGAAGACTCAGCAAGACTCTCCTCTTTAATAGGGTAAATAGAAGAACATCCTATACTGACCTCTCCCCGAGTGTACAATCAGGGATGTCGTGAAGAAGAGAAATATAGAGGAGATGTGAAACGATGTCGTCAGAGTTTGCAGAATTTATACAGTGATGTAGTAGAACAGAAGACAGCAGATAGAGAAGATAGAGTCATAAGAGAGAAAAGTGAGAAAGTAAGGATTATTATAGAGGAGGAATCGAGTATGAAATAGCTGTGACTGAATAAGACATAGATAGAGATATGATAGACTAACAAAAGTAGGAAATATTCAGAGTATGTGTGATGTGAAAGGAAAAATATAAAGGAAAAGAAATACGAACGAACAAAAAAATAAAGACTAGGGTATAAGAGCCACTCACGAAGTCACGTACGAAGATAAATCGGAATATATATTTAGATGGGCAGCTAGAAGAAACCCACTCTCAGAAGATGAAATCAAGAATACAGGAGTAAGGGAGATACATAATGACCTTATACAGGAGTAAACAGGTTCGTGCATGACTCAGCGCAAAAATGGCTTTTAACCACGTCTTTCGAAGAACGCCGGTCCGTTTACTTTGAGGCTCAATTGTTTATTCACATTAGCACATTTTATTTCCTTATTAAGTTATTAATGAAACGCGTAGCAACAAGATGGTATCCATTTCGGACATTAAAGGTAAAGGTTTATCAGAGTATGAGAAAATACGACAACAGCCTGTCCACTTTATTTCATACATCTTACACCTACATTTATTTCCTAATTTAGATAGTATGTTAGGAAATCATCACGCTTTTGTTTCTAAATGTGGATCCAGAAGGGATAGCTGCGCATCTGAGTATCGGCACTTTGTGCTTGTATTTCCAAAGTCTCTAAGTTGATCGTTTTTTTCTGACATGTTTACGACTTAAAGTTTTAAGGTAAAGAAATTTCAAAGTAGGGTACGGGTTTATTTCAAACCTAAACTCTCTGGAATCTGTTACCAATGTAAAGTACATGAAGAGAACTTTTAAGGAACATAGGAGTATAACGTGAAGAGGAATCGATCATTCTTCAGCAAACACTTCAAAGGGGACGATGTGTAGCGAAAGTACAATCCTGTGCACGCAACAGGCGAGCAGGAACCTCACACTGACACCACATTAGTCCCTGTTGGGGCTAGTCTACTTAAATTTTTTATTTTATGTCTAAGGGAGAGAAAGAACGCTGGAACCGAACAATCATACCCGACTTTGAGGTTCCTCTCTCCACTATTTCTCGTAGATCAAACGTCGAAGAAAACAAATAATTCTAAGGTCAAAAAAGAAGATAATACGTCTAAGATATTTTGTGATGTTTCAAAGACGTGGTTTTACTGTCTAATAAGAACAGGAAACCAACCAACACCATCAGGTTTAATACGGAGCAGGTTAGGCCTTCTCCGCAATGGAGGGAGATAGTCTCGGGACTCTGTGTGCCTGCTCGCTTAATGACAATTCGGTGAGGATTGTGAGAATTAACGATTGATTTATAACTAAATTTTAGCTGGATATGTATACTTTTTCTCTTTCTAATTAGTGTTTCCATTTAGATCTACCTCTCGTGTTCATAAGATGAAGATTTAACTCAGATAGAATTTCGTGTAAGGTAAATAATAAGATATGAAAAAAGAATTAAATACCAAAGGATATTGACACACTAGGAAAAAGTTTATCTTTACTATGTTCGCTCAAAATATATAATAGGGATACTGCGTTTGTGTGAGAATTTAATATAGCAATCAATATCCTACTTCTCAACAATTTATAAATTAGTATAAGTAGATATATAATCTAAAGGATAATGTATTAATCTCGCAACCTAAAATAACCTATACATCAGACACAGATTTCCATATAGGAATCCAAGATTGTATCAATAATTATGTACAAGGGTGCTCAATTCAAGCCCTGGAATCAAATTTCGAGAGTGGAACAACCAAAACGCTGCCAAATAATGTTCATAGCATATAGTTAAAGGTAATAGAGTAACGAATTAGAAAGCGAGAACTCATCAAAAATCAACCAAAACTTACCACCATCTGACTTAGCTGAAGAGTTGAGTGATATAATGGTTTTCTGTTCAGATTTTTAAAAGATCTCAAAGACGAATGAAGGTATTCAGGATGCATCCCACTTTGAAAAGGCCACAGACACGACAGTCAGGATTCAGAGACTTTAAGCTTCACCCTAGGAACCTCAAATAACAGTAATTCAGATATTCAGTTAGACTTTAAGTTCACCATCATCAGGAACCTCAATTCAACATTCATGAATTTAAGACAATATCTTAATCGAATACACTCATAAATCTCGATGGCCTTTGTAATTTCCAAAAGGGGTTCGCAAAAAAATTTGGGTCAATCGTTTTTGTAGATGGCCGCTACATGACAGTATAACTGCTAAACGATTAACACACGTTAAGTTTACACGTATATTTAATATGATAAAGTTCATAAGTTTTCTACATCTATTATGCTTATTCTTGATTTACATTATTTCCTCGTTAGTGTGTGTAGTTGACTAACCTTGAAAGACATGGACAATCCAATTTCGAGTGTCTTCAATATATTCTCTGTTGACTTTAAGAAACATATACTTATTAGTTTTTTACACAATATATGTGTTCATCTGTTTTTTTTACCCTAATACCTCCCTCTAATCAAATAAGATTATTCATGGTTGAGAAATTTTTCGAAACCCACTTTGATTTTTACTAAAAAGAAGAACATTGTTTATAATACTGAAAATTTTTTACAAGTTTGTTAATAAATAAAGCAATTTTCTATACGTACAACTACAAATTCATCTTCCAGGCTGGATCATAATGTCCAAACTGAACTAAATGCTAGATTATTACAAATTTCTAATTTCAATACTGTTTTATATTTTCATTAATATGCTTTATCTGACGAATAATATGTTTTCTAAGCTTAGTTGTTCAAATGACTCACAACTTATGCATGAAACAAAGCTCCCTCCTATAAATATAATATAGTAATATATATTATATAATAGAATAAATAACAAAATAGAAAATAGACGATACATAAACAGAATAAGAGTATAATATAATAAAATAACTTCATTATTAATTAATATTATGTATATTACCTATTATATATTACTTATTATAAATCTAAAAATAATATATAAAAAGATAGACTTTAGTTAGTGTATAATCTTTATTTGACTTTGATTGATAAAATTTCTGTCTTGGTACGGTATATAGAGTTTTGAAAAATTCATGTGAATAAAATTACCTAAAGAGTTGTTCTTTGTTTCTTTAAAAATAAGAAATTTGATTTTAAGCTGATAAAATCAAAAAATCTTTGGGAAGAATTTATATATAAAGGTTTGTGTGAAATTATTCGAATTTTCTTTTATAAAGTCTTCAATTAGGTTTATATATTTTTATTTTTGTATATTTCGACATATACCTCTCATGGCGATTGCTCTGATCCAAGGAGGAAAAAGGTTCCAAATTGAAAAGGACTTTAAAAAAATTATCTCAAAACGTCAATAAATCACGTGGAATAAGGATTAGCAAAAATTAATTGTCCATACTTTGCTATCTGCATCAAAATTGAAATCTTAAATTTTATAGATTGGATGTAAGTCGTAAAATTCATCTGAAATTGCCATTCTCAGTCCTACTTTTGTAAGACTTTTAAACAGGTAGAATGGTTTAATCACTCTTAAACTCTCATCTGCTAGTTCACAGCAATATTAAATTATTTAAGTGTTCTGAGTGCATCTATGAGTGTAATCACAAAGGAAACTTAAAAAGACACATGCTTACATGTTTGCATCAAAATCTTGAAATTATTTTAAAATGTTTCTGAGTGTGACTATGAATGTAATGAGACGAAAAGTTTAAGATTAAACATGACTTACGCATTCAAAAATAAAATTATCTTACCACAAACTTGTGCGTAATGTTCTTGAGCAGTCTGGTAATCAGTATACAAGGAAACTTAAAAAAATACATTTATTTACTCATCAAAATATACATATTGCTTATTCTACAAAAATCCGATGTATTAAATATTTTAGATGCACATAAATTCCCAAGTATATTTCCTAATTTTATACCTTCAAATACATACCCACATATATATAACAAATTTGACTATAAGTGCAATCTGAAGGAAAACTTAAAAATACACATGCTTACGCATCAAAGTATAAAATTATTTAAATGTTCTGAGTGTTGCCACGAGTATAATCGGAAAGCACACTTAAAAAGACACATGCTTACGCATCAAAATATAAAATTATTTAATGTTCTGGAGTGTGGTTATGAGTGTAATCTAAAAGAAAATTTAAAAGATTACACATGCTTACTCATCACACACATATTTAAAATTTCTCTCAATTTTCTGTGCTGCTGCTAGTTTCAGTGTATCAGAAACGACGACTTAAATTACCACATCGCCTTAACCGCATAAAAATATAAACACATTATTTAAATGTTTCTGTTTTGTGGGCTATTGAGTGTAAACATCAGAAAGGACCACTTAAAAAGACACCATGCTTACGACATCGAAAATACTAAAAGTTATTTAAATGTTCTCTCTGCAGTTATGGAGTGTAATCAAAAAGGAAAAGTCCTTAAGATTTGCACCTTATGTATAAAATATAAAATTATTTAAAAGTGTCGAGTGCAGCTATAAATAAAGTCAAAGTTAAAGGATAGTTTAAAAAAGGAACACAATGCTTACTGCATCATAAAGAAAATCTTCATCTCAGGTCTAAGGTTTAGACCCGAAAGATGGATAAATACCTTCCAAGGGGAGGAAGAAAATAAAACATAAATTAAATAATATATGGTAATACAATCCCACTTTTTTCACCCCAAATAATTACTTGGGCCCGTTGAAGGTTGTCGTCCATTTCGCTACCGGACAACAGAAACAGCTCAGCTAGAAGAGATATGGACACAAGTCCGGAAAGAAAACCCCACGCCTTACCGACTCCTCCTACATACCTATTAGTGAGAACTCTTCGTCATCAGGAAAATTCCACCCCTATAGAGCTTTCACTGGACCGTCGACGGGAGAGCCAACCCAAGTGAGTGGCCACCTCGTCAATGTGGGTTACCATCAGTGGCCTCCAGGTGGGCCACCAACCATAACCCCCTCCCAGAAAACCCCAGGCTATTCATTTGATATTCTTTCCGACTTATGATACCAGTAATACGAAAAAAAAATGGGAGCAGTCTTCCGCACTTTCCTCAAAAAATTGCTAAAATGCAACCTTTCTCGTACGCACTCAATCTTTATCCTAACTGTCTTGTGCCAAGACCACCGAGTTAATACATCCTCTCCTCAATGGAGACACTCTCCACGTTTAATCTGAACTCCAATCCACTTCTCTCTTTAATCAAAATTCTAGTTTCATTGTCATCCATGGTGTTTTTCATCCTCAGTCTTCTTCACTCCATACTACCCAGGAGTATTCCCATGCGTTCGCACGGGGCATTCCGCCAAACAACTCGATGTGTAACAACTATGAGGCCGAACATAAGCAACTAAGTATACAATTCAAATTTAATCTTTATTTAAACTTTAATAAAGCTATTAAGAATAGCAAAAATTAAAATAATAAAATCAAAAAGAAAGCCATTAAAAAATAAAAAAAACAGATAAAAAAAACATACAACTCATATTGCGAGAAACAACAGCAATACACAAATCCACAAGAGGAGGTGAAAAAAAAAAAACAGAAAAAAAATAAAAACAAAAAAAATGACGCCCAGTGGTTAACCCCGACCCACTAGAAAATCCAACCCAAATCCCCGTCACCCCACCACACGAAAAAAACATCGGACTCATTATTATATAAAAATTTAGGTTCATTACCACCCTCTCCTTAAATTTAACACACACCACCCTAAGACTCAATACCTCCCGTCCATTATCACACTCCTCCCTCTATATAAGCACCATGATCCCTTGGAACCAAACCAATCGTCTGTATCCCTACAACCTCTTCCCAGTCCTCCTCAATATCCATGTATAAATAAAGGACCGACATACACCACTTTGATCAATGTCCAACTTTCACAGAACAACACAAAACCTCCTCTAATAACACAAGTATAACTGGCATAGAAAGAAGCCGCTGTATCTACGTAAATTATTCTCACCTCACAATGTATCATTTATCCAAGTATAACTCATCACTAAGATACAACCATAACAACGCCCCCTAAAGATTTTGCAACTGACCACATTGT
>JABUQX010053819.1:25000-29226 GCA_015478945.1 Trachelipus rathkii | reverse complement strand
ACCTCTAATAAAGTCAAGTATTCGGGATATTTCTCCTTCATTCAAGTGACTCTTTACCTTTACGTTGTCAATTCTTGACTGGTAATTATGAATGCAAATTCCAGACCAAGTACTTTGAAATCTTTTAAAAAGTAATACATCGGGAACTGTAGTTGTACCCATCTTTTCCTAGAAAACACTTCTAAGAACGATTTCATAAATACGATGTCTACAAGGTAGGTACAAAAGGTCTCTATCAAAACATTGTTCTATCAGAACATATGCTCCTCTAACACCTCCAGTGTTCGTTGCTGTAGTATCGAAGCTAAGTACTTTGACATACGTATGGAGACACCATTCGGCATTCACTTCAAATACCGCAGATGCCTGATCATTTACCGTACCAGATTGTAGGATAGGCAAGCCAAGGAGTTGTTCTATTTCTCCATTCGAAAGGAATCACAGGAAGTCTAGGACCGTCCTGTACCAGGCAACGATTTGGGAAAATTAATTTCCCGTTCTCCAATGCCAAGACGACAGCTTGCAAACGTGGTATCTTTGAAATTATTTTTCTTAAATTTCCATTACGCCGTTCTTCCCTCTATTTGTTTTCTTGAAATTCCGAATGGATGTTCTATTAATGATATAAGCATCAGCAGTATGACCCAATGCCTCAGTGTAGCATCTTCAGAATTTTGAACCGCATGCCTGTCACACCGTTTTCGATGCTATGTTTTAAAGCTGCGCCAGATATAGACGTCATTAAGTTTACTGTGTATTTTCTCTCTTCTTTTTTTTGCCGCCCATCTCCTCTGAGAAGGTGCCATAACCTTTGCTGACATATTACGTTAGTAGCACTGATATCTTGTAGATCATTCCAGAGGACAGGTTCCTCATTTAGGTATCAGACCCAAAACCGCCGTTAGAGGAATGACGACGACATCAATTTCACACTTCTCTCTGTAAAGAAAACAAATATAATTTGACATCTGAACCTAACCGATCAACCTACTAGCCTAAAAACACAAGGATTTAATAGCTCATATTCTTTTTATTAATAAGCAGGCGTTGGCATGGCTGCCGCCTTATTTATAATATTATTGTACTATTAGAAGTTACTATAAAATTATTAAAAATTTATTACTTGTTATGATAAATCTAATATTTCCAAGATATCATTTAAGTTACCTTGACGTATTATACATTGTTTAAAAACAAAGAAACAAAATGTTGAAACAAAATTCAAACAATCAGGGCTAAAAAATTTGATTGAAATAATTTATAAAACAATAAATAAAAAAACCAATAATAATATAATATTTTAATAATTACTTACCTTGCCGTGGGCTTCAATTATCGCGATTGCTTCGCCCTTTCCTTCAAGATTCTCTTTTCTTTGGTCCGCCCAGCCTCTTTTGCTTCCTTTCAAGCTGTTGTAATCGATCCCAGACATGAATCCTAGCCATTCTTTTCTTCCTCTGATTAATTTAAAAACTGTTTATACCTTCAATAGTATCGTACTTCAAATACGTTGCGAAACATTATCAAATTTCAGTATTTTATCGAATTTCGATAAAAAAAAATTCCGCTACCTTTGTCTTATGAGCCTCTCTGATGTTCTTGTAGCCTGTTTTTGTAGAGTCCGCAATTTGTTGTACAAAACCTTTCGCCTTTACCTTGATGCCCAAATTTTTTTTTATATCCTTTTTTTTGTTTTGTTTTTTTTTGGGGATTTTTTTTCGAGTGGATCCCAAAATATCATAACCTTCTACAATGGTAGCCCTTACACTATCATGCAACTTTAATTTTACCACGCCGCCAGTTTATTGAAACAATAACACCGTAACACTTGTTATGTTGGAGTTGGCAATTTACATCCGAGATTGTATATCGTATCAGGCGGCAAAATAACCAGTAATATATGTTTTACACGTAATCTTGAAGCACATACATTGTCGTTTAGAAAGTATACACGTTCTTCTCACATAACACTAAAGAGAACTGGTATATAACCTGCCTGGATCCCATAAGTTGAGCATATTTTCAATATTGACGTTTGTGAACCCACCCACTTCTGTGATGCTGCTGACTTTTCTGAACTTCATTCCCCTTTTTATGACTCGAGGAGTGTTATTTCTATATTTCTTGTTGAAGTACCTTTGTAAGTAATTATTTCATATAATTTAATCGCCACACATGGAATGGAAAATGTGTTATTTTGGGATTATTTACAGAATTTGTCTCATATGCTACATAGAATCATATTAAGGACCCAGGGCACCTTTTCCCACCAATAGCAAAATAATGACCACCCTTATATATATATATAACTTAATAAATATAATATATAATTATTATATATATATATATATTATAGTATAATATATACTATTATTATATATATATATAATATGATATATATATATATAATATATATATTATATATATATTATATATTATATATATATATCATACTTTATAAATCGAAATTTTCCGAAAATGAATTGTCTCGTATTTACTTAAAAATTTTGCGGAAATTACAAGAAAAAATGCTTTATTTCCATGCGTGAAACTTACTAAATTTGTCACCTGAGTTTTGGATCTCTTGTCTAGGTATCCTTCCTATAAATGATTTTGTTCCCTCTGATACACCACACACACACACAATATATATATATATATATATATATATATATTTATATATATATATATTATAATATATATATAATAATATTAATATATATATATTTATATATACTCTTATATATGTGTGTGTGTGTGTGTGTGTTGCGTGTGTGTGTTGTGTGTGTTTGGTCGTGACTATCGATTACTAATATTAATACAATTGATTGATTACTTTTCACAAGTGCCATCCGCTTTCAAATTCAAACGTCGATATATATATATAATATATATATATATATAATATATATATATAATATATATATATAGATATATATATATATCAATATAATATATATATTATATATATATATATATATATATATATATATAGATATAGTCATATATATATTATATATAAAATTATAATATAATATATATATAAAAATATAAATAAAAACGGATTGGAGCTTACAATAAAGATTTTTTTATATATACATATATATATATTATATATATATAGATATATTATATATAGTTAGATTATATTAAAAAACCGCTTCAGTAATGAAACACATTCCATTATCCTAAAAAAAAATGCTATATCAGCGTTCGGGAAAACGAAAACATTACTCAAGCATGCTCTTTTCGACCAGGTACACAGCTATTTCAACTAACGACATAGAAAAAAAAATCTTGCAAAAACTGCCCTCAGAACTGTAAATAATTGCATAAAATTTAAGGCGATAAAACACTTTCATTTACAGTAAATAATTAACGTGATAAGTATAAAAAATTATTTTTTGTTAACTAATTATAGTAATATTGATTAGAGAGCCTATTCAGAGACCTTTTATTGGTTATCTTTCACACAACAGCACTTCTTAAAGTAAATAGACTAACTATAAATTTTGTCCTTTTTTTTTTTTTAACTAAGAATACCCCAAGGGTATTACGGGCCACCGATGGAAGGAGTCGGGTTCTCTCGCCTTCCGGCGGCCAGGGAACTACGGGTAGGACTAATTCCCGCCCTCCGGGGAGGTCTCCGGAACCCCCGCCCCATCCCTTCTCTTTTGGTTATTTGGGTGTTCGCGGGCGGTTCCTCCTCCCCTCCCCTACGCAGCTTCATCAATACTTCCCCCCACCCCTTTCCAAGTCGGATCGAACAAGCCACCACCAGCATACCGCCTCCCCTCAGCGCTGTCACAGCTCGTGAACAACCGATCCTCCTAACCGCGTCCTTTCCCACCACCATGCCCTCTCGGCCACCCCCTTCCACTCTCGCCCCCCCCCCGCGCGCCGCCCCCCCGCCTCCCGCGCGCCCGTACCGCTTCCGCCCCGTACCGACTCATACTCCCCCCATATCGGGCGCATGCACGCCCCTCATCCACCCGGACCCCCCTTCCCCCTCTTCTCCCCCACCCTCAAGGCTCCACACCCCCCCCCATCCTCCCCCCCCCCCCCCCCCATCAAACAATTTACAGGCCCCCCCCACCCCCCCCCTCCCTCCCTCCCCCTCCCCCCCGTCCCATAACTCCCCCTCCAGCTCCCCGTCTCAGCTGTTACCATCCCTGCTCCCCACCCCTACCCCTCCCCGCCCCCCCCCGCCCCCACTCCCCCAACCG
>JABUQX010053819.1:17500-22500 GCA_015478945.1 Trachelipus rathkii | reverse complement strand
AATAAATAAATAAAATAATAAATAAAAAATAAATAATGTAAATAAATAAAATTTAGTTAAAAATAAATTAAATATGTAAATAAATAAATAAATATAAATAATTAAATAAATAAATATAAATAAATAAATAAATAAGTAAATAAATAAATGAATAAATAAATAAATAAATAAAATAAATAAATAAAATGGAATATTCTTAAAAAAAATAAAAAAAATTTAGAAAATAGAAAAAAAATAAACAAAGAAATAAAATAATCTACAATCTTCTTATTTTCTTAGTTTTTTTATGGGTTTTTTTATAACTTACAAGGTACGTTTTACATACCCTAGGCCAGTAGATCAGTAAGATCAAACTGCCTCTCACCCCTTCCCCGTGATTCTATATGTTCTATTGATTCAAGTCATATTTTTTTTTGCCTAAAATTTGTACCTGTTTTAACATACCCTAAAGAAAAGTAAATCAAGCAAATCAACCACCCTCCCTCATAACCACCTGTAGAATCTATTGATCTTTGAATCTATTGATCTATTGATTCAAGTCATATTTTATATAACATAACAAAACTTTTTGATGCTTTTTCACTGTTCATATAACAAAAAAATTACGTTTTGCATACCCTATTAGTTGCTTTAAAGCTGTAATCATTTCCCAGTAAATTAAACCACCATCCCCATCCTCCACACCCCACCTGTGATCTATTGATCTATTGATTTATTGATCTATTGATTCACAGTCATATTTATTTTGCATGATACAAAACACCCAAAAACTTATGCTTTTTATGTGTTATAAAAAAATTGTTTTTACTGTACATACAATTAAAACAGTAATCAGTAAATCAAACCACCCCTCCATTATCCTCTCCCCCCTCCCCACCCCCCCCCTACATTGATCTATTGATTTATTTATTGATCTATTGATTCATAGTATTTTTGGTATAACATACCCGAACATTTATGCCGTTTAAATGTTTTATAACTTAAAATATTTTTGCATTTTATTCCTTTTTTTTAATTACCTTAAAGCCAGTGTAACATCAATTTAAAGTAAATCAAACCCATTTTCACTCCTCCCCCCACCCCCTGCCCACCCCCATGAAGCTATATTTTTGATCTATCTGATTATACATTTCAACAGCTAATATTTTGATTTATTATATTTAACATAGTAAACAACCAAAGACAAAAAAAAATAAAAAATTTTCGATAATTTAATTTTGTATTATATTTTTGTTATTATTATGCTCAAATCAAACATTTTGTTTTTACCCAAATTTTATGTTTTTCGTGTTTTAAACTTAAAAAATTTGACGTTTTTACATACCCTGAAGCATAATCCCCAGTAAATCTTTTTAATTCACCACCCTACCCCTTTCACCTATCCATGATCTATTGATCTATTGATCTATTGTTTCAAGTCAAATCTCGAGTATTCAAATGGATAAATATAAATAAAAAACAAAGTTCTTTAACCACTGATATATCAGATGAATATACGCTAAACGTTTAAAACAAACAGTTTTCACATCAATTAAAAGCCGTAACGGTAACATAACCTGAACTAAAAAAATTAATGCCAAAAACAACCAAACTTAACACATCTTAATAAATATAAAACTGTCAACAATTTTTTAACGACCTTTTAAATATTTATCAACGCTAAATTACAACATATGACATACAAAACTGTAACCTATTCACACGCTAACATAGCATATCTCTAACATATTAAGTTTAATTTTACCATTGACACAGTAATATTATTTAACAAAAACATTTTCATAAGTAATTTGGGCAGAAATCTCTGTTTCACCTAACGAATATAACGCTTGTATATAAATCATCTCAATACAGACCAAACGAATATATGCTATATTTTAACGTAACAAAGTTTTTTACATTAACATAGTAGATATTTAACAAAAATTTATCTCATAACCTTACTAACAATTCATAATTTTTCCCAACAAATATAATTGCGAACATAACCAAAGGTTTTTATCCTCCAAACATAACACATAAAAATAAGTTCTTTATTCATTTGAAAAAAAAAATGTCTCATTGAAAATGTGTAATAATTTACCGATCCAAAGCCGTGAAATCAGTAAAATCGGTGTAAATCGCTATATGTAAATCAATGAGTAAATCATGTGTAAATCAAGCCAACAGCAACCCTACCCTTTCCCTCTCTACCATGACCCTTTTGATTACTATAGATCTATTGATTCAGATCCTATTACTTCGAGTATCATTTCGGATGATAAACATATAATACAAAAATAAGAGTTACTTTCAATTTTATACTAACACCATCGAAAATATCTAACGTTTGACAATGTTTCACATAATTTAAAGTCTAACATAGCATTTTAACTGAACTAAGAATATTACATGTTACAACCACAAACCTAACACACCTTACGTTCCGAATAAACTATACTAACATTAACAAAAGTTCCTCCCGTACTTAACTACTGCCGTATAAAAGTACCCTAACACAGCATTGCCAAAACGTAACACCTTATTCACCACTTTTTTTCAAAGCAATATCTCTAACCATATCAATGTTAATTTACATTAACATGGTATATTTAAAACAAACATTTAGCATAACCCCTTCTAAGATCTTTGAAACACTTCTCAACTCTCATTTCTTAGATCATCTGGAATCTCATTCACTTCTTTTCCGTAATCGCCAGTATGGCTTTCGCGCGCTCGAGGTGTCATACTGGCTATATACTTTTTTTCTATCTTTTTACGATTTCATGGTTTTCCGCCCACTTAGCAACAAACTATATAGCAACTACGGGGAGACTTCGCGTGGATAGGTTGGCGCTTGACATATCCAAAGCATTTGACGGAGTATGGCACGCGTCACTGCTCTCCAAGCTCCTTTCCTTTGGGTTTCCTCCTTCACTTTGCTTACTTATGTCTAGTTTTCCTCATAATCGCTCAATGTCGGCTGGTGTTGATGTTTCAACTTTCTTCTTTTTCTTCTTTCTGTTCAATTGTGTGTTCCTCAGGGTTCTGTCGTTATCTCCTACTTTATTCTTACGTGGTGTTTTCATTTAATGATGTCTTTTTCTCACCTGCACAGTTATCTAACTCTATCCACTCGTTGTACATTGACTCGACCCTTCATTCTTCAAACTCATCTTTCAATTCTGCTCCCTCTTTTACTTCTAGAATTGCCACCTCTCGTCTTTTAATCTTTCCGATTCTATTCTCGCTGATCTGGATAGGAATTTCCGGGTGGGGTCGTCTCAACCTGGTTTGTGTGAAATTTAATTCTTTAAAAACTCAACTTCTACAAATCCTCCCTCTCTAAAACACCCTTCCAACTTTCCTAATCTCTTCGACGGTGCTTCTCTCGTCTCTGCTGTTGACAATAAAACATCCTTGGCCTTAACAAACATAAACAGAAAATTGTCTTGGAAACCTCACATCACAACGGTTGCTAGGCGCGGCCTCAAAGAAACTGGCGGGTTCTGTTTAGACTGCCGAGATTTTTTTCCCTTCTCAGTTGCTCCAGCAGATTTACAAGGGCCTCATCCGCCCTTTGTATGGAGTACTGCTAACTGCTCTCATATCTGGCGGGGGCTCTGGTTTCACCCGGCTTTTGACAGGGTCGCGAGTATAAGGCCAAAAGACTTATAAACTGTTACCATCTTTATGCACTGAATTGTATCCTCTATCTTTGCGCTGCGCGATGTTGGTGCATATCTTTTTCTATAGGTACCGCAGCGGCAGGTGCTCTAGGGAACTTGTCACTCGCGTTTACCTCTCACCTTTACGACGTCCTCGTTAGCACAAGGGGTGCTGTCTGTCTGCGCATGAGTTTTTGTGGATATAGGCAACTCAACGGCTAGTTCGCTGAACGGTGCTTCCTCTTTCCAGCACTTCTGTTCTGTGAATTTTTTTCTTGTTTTTCCTTTTCCATCTTCTGTGTTCACTGCTGAATTTAATGATTTTAATCTCCCGCACTTCAAAGCCTGCGTCTGTGCTCATATGCGTGATTTGCGTTAGTTGTGTACTTCTGAGCTTCTGAGGCGTGCAACACCCCTCCTTGAATAGGGCCAGCCTGTGAGTGGTGTGAAAACTAAAAAAAAAAAAAAAAAAAAAAAAAAATTATCATACTGACAACGAATATAATGCTAACGTAACAAAGTTTTTTACATTAAGGGGACGTTGCGCGTAGTAACACAAATGTAATAATTCTAAAGAGGAAAGATTTCTCTACAATATTTATCTCAATGACACATGCAAAAAAATGTTTAGATTTTGTGTAATTTCTTCCCAAATATCATGAATCAGCATTTTGATCAGCAATATTTAACAGTAAATTTCTGCTGAACTACAAAAGATTTTTGCAAGCGGATTTCACTAAAATACTTGCTATACACATATATTTATGAAATAACTCACAAGTAGCAGCAATATATAGAAGATTTTTTTTTTTTTTTTTTGCTAATCTAAAAAAAAATTTCTCCATAAAATTTAAAAGTTATCCGAAATATAACAAAAGTTTTATATTTGCATGAATCATACATCAAAAGGATAATCAATGTATAAGATATTGAAAACATAAAAAGAAAAGTATAAAATAGTGTTGGATTTTTTGTTATACCCGAAATAGCAGGTCAATGTAAAAAAACTTTTTTTTTTAGTAAAATAATCAAGAAGTTGAACTGTGAGCAGCGGCAAAACCGTTAGGTATACAACAAATTTATAAAAATAAAAAAATGTGTATCTCGCCAATTTTTACAAGTTTTCAAAAATTTAATTATAATCAGTAAATAATCAGTAGTAAAAAAGTTATATGGCATCAATTTGAATTTTTCTTTTTTTTCTTTTTTTTTGCAACTTAAAAAAGAAAAATTGCAATTACTTTTTTATTTTAAATCTAATTAATACGAAACTTTCAGAGCATGTATAATTGGAAAGGATACACATATTGTGTTAAAATAAATTTTTTGTATACAAGTAGATTTGCCGTTTAT
>JABUQX010053819.1:0-12500 GCA_015478945.1 Trachelipus rathkii | reverse complement strand
ACTATATAATATATATATATATATTACAGAGATAATATAAATTATATATAAATTTTCATATATATATATATATATTATATATATATATATATTATATATATATAATATATATTATATATATATTATATATATTATTATAATATATATTATATATTATTAAGAAGATAAATTATTATTGAAATAAATTTTCTGTTTTAGCCAGGTAGGCGTCTTCCAGCTCTAATGCTTAAAGTACCAGACATTGACCTGGACACTGGAAGGCGAAAAAAAGGGAGAAGGTTCGAATCCAGTCTTCTCCTATTTTACTCTTATAGAGAGGGGATAAACAGAGAAAGGGGGAGTGGGAAAAGAACCCTCTCTGTTCTATAACGAGCCAAGCTGACATACAAGCCAAGAGCAAGCGCGATCGGAGGCGTGGGACGGTGCGGAGTAAGCCGAAAGGGGTGAGGGGTAAACGAAAGGGGGTGAAGGGCGAGCGAAGTATCCATGGCAATAGACTAGTGGTGACTCACAGGTGAAGCGAAAGGGGGTGAAGGGCAAACCAGACAGATAGACATATGTAAGTGTGTGTGTATGTAAATGTGTATGCATATGTAATTGTGTATATTTAAATTGTATATGTTATATGTTAATAACAACTCACGTACGTTCATGACTTCGTCATGAACGTACGCTCGTGTATGAGTGTGTGTGTATATGAATCTATGTACATGTAAATTATATATATATATATATATATATATATAATATATTATATATATATATATATATATATATATATATATATATATATATATTATATATATATTATATATATATATATATATAATATAGATATATATAGTATATATATATATAATTATATTATATATATAACACCTCACGTACGTTCATAACTTCGTCATGAACGTACGCTCGTGTGTGGTGTTGCGCGCCTTCGGCCGCCCACACACACGGTATAAATATATATATATATATATATATATATATATATATATATATTATATATATATATATATTATATATATAATATATATATATATTATATATATACAATTTACTCGGGTGGCTGTACTCATCACTACTAGTTACACTGATGCTGTCGTCTGTGTTGGTGTGGTGTTTCATGGGGTTAGGGCCACTGTCCCGTTCCTGCGTAGTGAGTATTTACGGTAGTGGTGCATTATTTTTGTACGTAGTAAGTATATATAATATATATATATAATATATATATATATATTATATAATATATATATATATATATATATATATATATATATATATATATATATATATATATATATATTAGTGATGCCTTTTATTCGAGTGTTAATCAAAAGAATGCCGACAGTGCTCGTTCTTATCAGCGTAGAGCGATAAGAACACGTGTTTCGAATAAGAACACGTTGTTTTTAGTGGATAAGGTAATGGATTTGTTATGTTAGCTCGTAACTATTTTTTATTTTTATTATTATTATTATTTTTATTATTATTATTATTTTTATTATTTATTATTATTTTTTTTTTTTATTTATTTCTTGTATCTTGTATTATTCCTGACGCCGCAGAAGCAGCCGTCGGTGTAGATACAGTTACTACAGAGCGAGTGAGCGCTCGCGCGCGTGCGCATACCCACATGCATTATTATTATTATTATTATTATTATTATTATTATTATTATTATTATTATTATTATTATTATTATTATTATTATTATTATTATTATTATTATTATTATTACATCGAAAAATTGAGATCACGCAGTGATCTCAATTTTGAGGCGCCTTGTGCTCAGCATCCGACTCCGACTCCGGTTCAGCCTCCTGTTCCGCACCGCACCGCACCGTTCCGCACCGCACCGCACCGCACTGCTCTGCCCCCAACTTCGGTTTCGATTCCACCAGCAAAGGCGACTCCGGTTCTACCCATTTCCGTCTTCGATTCTGAATCTCCCTATATATATATATTATATAAATTATATATATATATATATATATATATAACCAGCAAAGGCGACTCCGGTTCTGCCCCGTTCCGTCTCCGATTCTGACTCCCTGTATATATATATATAGGTGAAATAATTTTTAGGCTCGGGCTCCGGCTCAGCCTATGGCTCCAATATATATCTACAATGGTTAGAGTTATCGTATCGGGTTAAAATTTGGAGGGGGGTTAGATGATGAGGTAACCTCGTCGTAGACGAGGTTACGTCCCACTGGGTCCCCCGAAGGGGGACCCCACCCCCCTCAAAAAATCGAAGTTTTCGTAATTGGCTAAAATTTGGTGAGAGGATTCAGAGTTGAATTTCTAGAAACAGTTGATATGGGAATCTGAGGAGTTGGCTCCGGCACCGGTGCTGGAGCCACTGCTGAGCCGTGTTAATAAACAGTAGTATGACAACAATATTAGTGTGTTTAAATGGGTTATCAAGGCTGTGGAGCTCGAATATGATGGTTATAAGTCCATAAAGGGGGGATTCCGCCCCCAAACATGAAATATTGACATAGAACGATGAAACTCGGTATATACCCATCATATAAGGTACTCACATCATATATGGGTTAAATAGCCGTACACACCCAAAAGGGGGTCTCCGGCCCCCCAAACCTGAAATATTGACATAGAACGATGAAACTCGGTATACAACCTTCTGAGGATGTATCTTAGATGTAGCCGGGAGTAAAATGACTGTGGGTGCCCCAAATGGGGTACTGGCCCCCAAATCTGAAATATTGACATAGAACAACGAAACTTGGTATACAGCCTTCTCAGGATGTATCTTAGGTGTAACCCAGAGGTTCTCAAACTGGGGTACGCGTACCCCCAGGGGTACGGGAAGGGATTTTCAGGGGGTACGTAAGGTCAGTAGAAATATGCATCTAAGTACGCCAATCATATTATAAAGTATAAACGATTAAAGATTAAAGTCATTAAAGATGATTAAATCATTAAACGATTAACTTGTTGAAATAATATAATAATAATAATAATAATAATAATAATATAATAATAATAATAATAATAATAATAATAATAATTTCTTTTAAATTGTATGTATCAATACAGTGATCTGAATTTGTCACTGCAAGGGAAATCCACAACATTGATTGATTTTATCGATAAATGTAAGTCATTTACTGTGAAACTTGAATTGTGGGGAAAAAATGTGAAATCAGGAAAATTTCACATGTTTGAAAATTTAGCAAAAATCTTGATGGAGAAAATGATATTACCGACATCAGTAATCTTATTCAATTTCACTTATCTTCTCTTTGTAATGAAATTAAGTCTTACTTGCCAGAAATAGAAGAGAACAGAGCAAAATTAATACTTAACCCTTTCAACGTAGATGTACATTCACTTCCTACAGACGTTGAGGAAGAATTTAAAGACTTCTTAAATGACTCTACTCTTAACCATGCTTATGATACATTATCTCTTACCAAATTCTGGTCACAAGTAGTCCAGTCTTATCCTCAACTTGCAAAAATGGTTATCTCAAAACTTCTACCGTTTCCTTCAACATATCTGTGTGAGCAAGAATTTTCCTCTTTGTGCTTGATTAAAAACAAGCTCCGATCAAAATTGAATGTAGAACCTGATTTACGATTGTCACTGTCGAAAACAGCACCCAGAATTGAAGACATAGCAACGAAAATGCAAGCACACCCTTCCCACTAATTTTTATTCTCAGGTAAAATATATATACTGTATATATATATATATATATATATATATATATATATATATATATATATATAGTATATAATATATATAATATATATATATATATATATATATATAAATAAATATATATAAATAAATATATATATATATATATATATATAATATAATAATATATATATATTATATAATATATATATATAATATATATATATTATAAATATATATATATTATATATAATATATATATAATATAAATATATATTATATAGTATATATATATATATAGTAGGTATGATATATTATTTATATATATATATAATATATATATATATATATATATATATATATATATATATATATATATATATATATATATATATATCATATATATATAATATATATATATATATATATATATATATATATATGTATATAAAGTAAACAAAAAAATATGAGTAAAAATTTCTATGGGGTACGAGGTTCATGATGCTGAACTGGAAGGGGTACATTGCGAATTAAAGTTTGAGAACCACTGCCACTGTAACCGATGTAAAATAACCGAGGGGACCCCATTTGGGGGACCGGCCCCTAAACCTTAAATATTAACGTAGAGTGATGAAACTTCGGTATACAACCTTGTGAGGATGTATCAATTAGATGTAGCAGGGAGTAAAATGACAGCGGGTGCCCAGATGGGGTACTGGCCCCCAAATCTGAAATATGACATAGAACAACGAAACTTGGTACACATCTTTCTTATGATGTATCTTGTATCCGATGTAAAATGACCGAGGGGACCCCATTTGGGGGACCGGCCCCCAAACCTGGAATATTGACATAGAACGATGATGAAACTCGGTATACAACCTTCTGAGGATGTATCTTAGATGTACCCGGGAGTAAAATGACAGCGGGTGCCCCACATGGGGTACTGGCCCCCAAATCTTAAATATTGACATAGAAAAAAGAAACTTGGCATACAGCCTTCTCAGGATGTATCTTAGGTGCATTCGAATGTAAAATGAACCGACGGACCCCCATTTTTGGGGGACCGGCCCCAAAACCTGAAAATATAACATAGAGTGTTGAAAACTCATATTACAACCTTCTTGAGGGTGCTATCTTAGATGTAGCCGGCGAGTAAAATACAGCGGGGCCCCAGATGGGGTACTGGCTCCCCAAATCTGAAATATTAACGTAGAGCGATGAAACTTGATATACACATATCATATATGCTATCATTGCTGAAACCAGTGTTAAATTGTAGTGAGGACCCCATGGGGGCATGCTTGCCCACTCAAACATTGAATATTGACGTAGAAAGCTGAAACTAGGTATACAATCTTCATATAAGCTATCTTCATTGTAGATGAGGTTACATATCCGTGCATCCCCCAAGGGGGGATAATAGCCCCCCAAACTTTGAATATTGACGTAAAGGCTGAAACTTGATATACATCTTTCTTATGATGTATTCTCGATACAGAAAAGAAAAAAATAAAAAAATAAAAATTTAAAAAAAAAAAAAATTATTTAAAAAAATAAAAAAAATTTTTAAAAAAAAATTAAAAAAAAAATAAAAAAATTAATTTTTTTTTTTTAAAAAATTAAAAAAAATTTAAAAAAAATTAAATAATTTTTTAAAAAATTTAAAAAAAAAAATATTAAAACAAAAAAATTAAACATTTTTTATTCGTTTTTAAGTTTATAACTTAAAAAAATTTACGTTTTTTATATAAATCAAACACCCTCCAAAGCCTCCAGAGCCTCCTGAGCCTCCAGAGCCTCCCCAGCATCCCCAGCCTCCCCAGCCTCATGACCCTCCCCATCTATGATCTATTGATTCATGTCATATTTTGTATAACATAACACAAAACTTTCATTTATTTTTGTTTTATATGTTTTAAACAGTTTGTTTTTACTAAAATTTTACGCTTTTCATATTTATAACTTAAGAAATTTGTGTTTTTACATACCCTAAACCTGTGAATCAGTAAATCAAACCACCCACCCCTTCCCCCTCCCTACCCAAATCCTGGATATTTTTACATTAGCATAGTAATATTAACAAAATTTTTCATAACCTTATCTAAATACATACTGATCAATGAATATATGCTAACGTAACATAAACGTTTTCACATCAATAAAGCAAACATAGCATCACCTAATCTACGAATTATAACGTACACCCACAAATCTAACACATCTTAAGCATGAATAAAACAGTTAGCATTTACAAAAGTTCCAAACTTTAACAACAGTAAAGTAACTTAAACATGAGCGCAGAACGTAACCTACTTACACTTTTTTCTAACAATATTCACTATATTTTACATTAACATAGTAAACATTTAACAAAAATTATCACAACCTTGTGTAAGTATCATACTGATCAATGAATATCTGCTAACGAACCAAAGTTTTCACATCAATAAAGGAAACACATAGCATCAACCGAACTACGAATATAATGTAACAACGACAGACCTAACATAAACATACATGAACCGTAAGCAGTCAACCATTAACCAAGTTCCATTCTTAACAACAGAAAAGTAAACGTAACCTACTCACACTTTTTCCAACATTCGCTATTATTTTACATTAACCAAAGTAACATTTTAACAAAAACTTTATTCATAACTTAACCTAATTATCATACTGACCAACGAAAAAACGCTAATGCAAACAAAGTTTTAGATTCAATAAAGCTAACATATCATACCCTGACCTAAGGAATATAATAATTCAATGACAAAAAAACTTAAAACCTTAATGCACGAATAATTCACAACATTACAAAAGTTTCCATACTTTAACAACAGTAAAATGACTACCGTTGCATACAAAAACGAAACCCAATCACACGTTTTCAAACATATCTACTAACATATCATTTACTATTTCAGCATTTAACATGTAATATTTATCAAATCACGTAACCTAATATTAATACTGATCAACGAATAATTGCCAACCGATAACTAAGTTTTGGCTAACCAAAAGCTTAACATATCATAGTCTGAAACAAGAATATAACATACACCGAAAAACCAACACAGCTTAAAGCAAGAATTAAAACTGCTAATATAACAAAGTTTACATACTTAACAACAGTAAAGTAACTAACAACACATACAGAACGAAACAGGTACGAAGCTGATGAGATAAATATTCATTTAACAAATCAAGTATAAGCATTGTGATTTGTTTATATTTATTTAATTTCACTTCTCTTAAAACCTATTTGATATTTAAACTTTTATTTCTTTTTTTCGCAAAAACTTTTTGTTTTTAAAAAACTTTTATTTATTCTTTTTATCCTTTCTTTTTAAAACTTTTTTAATATTTTTAAAACTTTTATTATTTTTTAATTTTGTGTGTTTTTAAAACTTGTTTTTAATAAACTTTTTTTATAATAATTGCGTTTCTTTTTTAATACTGGTTTCTTTTTACTAAAGATTTTACACTTTCAAGTTTATAACATAAAAAATTTGTTTTTAATACCCTTAAACGGTAAATCAGTGAATCAGTTAAATCAAACATACCCCTAGCCTCCCCCCTACCCTCCCACCCTGATCTATTTGGGGTAATTGCATCTATTGCATCAATTGACTATTGATCTGTTGACTCCAGTCATATTTCGAGTATCATTTGGATAAACATAGCATAAAAATGTGTTCTTTTTATACTAACCCTCGAATATAATGCTGACATAACAAAGTTTTCACATCAATAAAGTAACCCCATTAAAACATAACCTGATCTAAGATTTATAATGTATTAACATCAAACCTTAACATACCTTAACATGAAAAACAGTCAACATTAACAAAATATCATACTTAACAAAGGCAAACTAACTACGATGCATACAAGACCGTACCTCATTCACACTTTTTTTCAAACATATCTCTAACATACACTTGTTATTTACATTAACATAGTAATATTTAACCAAAATTTATCATAACCAACCTAATTATCATATTGACCAACGAATATATGCTAAACGTAACAAAGTTTCACCATCAATAAAAGCTAACATATAACCTTAACTAAGAATATAATTACAGGCCCCCCCAAAACCTAACCACATATTAAACCACGAATAAACAGTTAAACCATTAACAAAGTTTATACTTAACAACAGTAAAAGTAACACTTACCATTGCATACAGAACGTATCCTATTCACACTTTTTCAAACATATCTCTAAACATATCACCACTTTTTTACATTAAACATAGTAACATTAACAATAAGTTAACCATAACTTAATCTAATTATCATACTCGCCAACAAAAAATATTTGCTGACGTAACAAAGTTTCACATCAAATAAAAGCTAACTATATCATATTTTTTGAACTAGGAATTATAACTCACAATGACAAAACCTAACATTCCTTATGCATCGAATAAAAAGGCTAACATTAACAAAAGTTCCATACTTAACAGACACTAAAGTAAACTAACAATGCCTACAGAACGAACATGTACGAGCTGATGTGGTTCCTGTTTCACTAGAGTTAACAGAATAAAAGTCGAGAAATTGTTCAAACTCCTCCCACTTTTCGAAGCATTTTACGCAAAACCTATGATTCTTGTTTGGTTCGTTTTCGGAACATTACGCAATACCTATTGATTCTTGTGTGCGTTCGTTTTCGAAACATTAAGCTATACATTTGATTCTTATTTGACACAGGGTCAACATAACAAATTTATTAAAAACATTTTATGTTTTTGCAAATGTCTCTATGTTTTTTTTTAATTTTATTTCTTTAAAACTTTTTGTTTTGTTTTTATATAAAAAAAAACTATTTTTAAATTTATTTCGTTAAAACTTTTGTTTTTACTAAAAAATTTATCCTTTTTATTTTTATATAACGTAAAAAAAATTTGTGTTTACATACCCAAAAGCAGTTAAATCAGTAAATCCAACCCACTCCACCCTTAACTCTCCTCATCGTCTCCTTACCAATCTATGATTCAAGTCACATTTGTGTAATTCATTTTGGATAAACATAACAAAAGCAAAGTTCTTTTATTACACATACAAACAACGAATATATTGCTAACATAACAAAGTTTTCACATTAATAAAACTAACATAGGCATCATTCGGTCTAAAAAATATTAATGAACAAACAACAAACCTAAACACATCTCAAACCTTCGATAAAGGTTAAAATTAATAAAGTTCCACACTCTTATCAACAGTAAATGTAACTAACAAGACTCACAAAAACGTAACCAATTCACACTTTTGTCAAGCAATCTCAACATAGCAGATGTTAATTTAGATTAACGTTAGGCTAACTATTACAAAAAATATATCATAACCTTACTTCTAATTATCATACCGATCACCGAATATAATGCTAACGTAACAAGTTTTCACATTAATAAAGCTACATAGCATCACCTCTAAACTCTGAATATAAACCACACCGCCAAACCCCAAACACACCTTAAACATGAATAAACGGTTAACGGTTAACAAAGTTTCAGCACTTAACAACAGTTTAAAGTAACTTACATAACATTACAAAAAAACACAAACCTATCACCCCCCCCGCCCCGCACTTTCTTCAAGCATATTTCTAAGCATAACAATTGTTAATTTTACATAACAGGTTGATATTTAACAAAATTTTATCAGAGAACATTGAGCTAATTTCATACTGATCATTTATGAATATACGCTAAACGGAATAAAGTTTTCACATCAATAAAGGCTAACATAGCATAAACCAACTAAGAATATTATGTACAACGACAAACCTAACACAACTTACCCATGAATAAACTGTCAACATTAAACAAAGTTCCATACTTAACACCAGTTTAAAGTAACTAACATTGCATGCAAAACCGTAACCTACTCTGCCTTTTTAAAAGATTTGCTGTATCATTTTACCGTTTATTTTAACATGGTACAGTAAAATGTAACAAAAAATTTTATCATATCCTTGTCTAATTATCTTACAGACCAATGAATATATGCTAGCGTAACAATTTTTTTTTTTACATTAACATAGTAATATTTAGCAAAAATTTATCGACCTTACCTAACCATCAATAAAACCCCAACAAGAATAATTGCAAAGCATAAACAAAGTTTTATCCAGACATAACACTTAAAAATAAGTTCTTTGAATAAAAATATATAGTAAGTGTAATTGGTTTACGTTTTTACATACCCCAAATCAGTAAATCAAACCACCCGTCCCATCCCTCCCCTCCCCATCCCAACACTGATCTTTTGAGGTATTTTGATTCGGGTCACATTTTAGAGTATCATATAGGATAAACATAACACAAAAATAAGTTCTTTATATACTAACCAACGAATATATGCTAACGTAACATTGTTTTCATATTAATAAAGCTAACATAGCATTACCAGAACTAAGAATATAATGTACAACGACAAACCTAACACAACATACGCGCGAATAAACTACTAACATTAACAAAGTTCCATACTTAACAACAGTAAAGTACCTAGCACAGCGTACAAAGCGTAACCTATTTCACACTTTTTCAAGCATATCTCTAACATATCAATGTTAATTTTACATTAACATGTTCATGTTTAACAAATATTTAACATAACTCTGTCTAATTATCATACTGGCAGCGAATATAAAGCTAACGTTACAGTTTTTATCTTAAACATAGTAAAATTTAACAAAAATTCATCATAACCATACCTAAATATCATAATCCCCACGAATAATTGCAAACATAACAAAGTTTTATCCAAACACAACATAAAAAATAACAAAGTTTTAACCATACATAACATAAAAACAAGTTCTTTGAATAAAATATCATAATAAAATGTAATAGTTTACTGATTTTAAAGCTGTAAATCAATAAACCTGTAAATCAAACCATCAGTCCCTCTACTCCCCTCCCTACCCACCCTTCCATGATCTATTGATCTATCGAAGCGGGCATTACCCCTTTTCCGGAGGGGTAAGGCTTCAGCCCTTCGGGCTGAGGCCCGAAGCCCGCTTACACCCCCTTAGGGGTGATCCCCATTCTGTGGATTCACACCCTTTCAATGGGCGCATCCCGTTGGGTGATCATCAAGTAGTGTGTACAGTGTTGCCAAATCGCCTTTATATGATGCGATGATGCCAAACCTATCAGTTTGTTCATAGCAAAGCTTGAGATTGTTATACTTTGTTAATGTCTACAGTTTATTCACGCTGTCTACGTTTTATTCATAGTTCAAAATGTTATATTTATTACACAGGCCTGCATTTTAATTTTTTTTTCTGTTCCTGGGGTTTTCTGAAGTGATTCCTAACGAAATTTTCCTCCTAAATTGAAATATGACATTCATTTTGTTCAATCAGTCTGGTTTTTGAGATATAGCGCACTACTTCTTTTAGAAATTGGGTAATTTTAAGAAAAATTCGTTATTTATATCAAAGTTATTTAATAAATTACAATTACTTGTAAACTGGGAAAAAATAAATACCGACTCAATTCGACTTTCCTTTAATTAATTTTAAACTTACAGACTACTTATGAGCCTACCCAAGACGTGCAAGAAACTATTTTCCAAGAAACGAAGTCCTTGATGATTTCCTTTTGTGAAGCGATGTTGGTTCGTCGCGTTTAAGACACCATCAATAGTCAGCTAACATGTTGATGTCCCAGCGTCCTTGATATCTTGTTTCCATCGTCTTTATGTCTTGGTGAAATCTTTCACCTTGTTCCTCGCTGTAATCTCCACAGTTTGCGGGAAAATAGTCAAGATGTGAATGGAGAAAATGCATTTTTATCGACATGCGAGCTCCCATTTTTTCGAAGCTTTTCATAAGCTCATTTACATGTGAGATATATTCTGATCGCCATGCATCTTGTTCACTGGCTTCCATATTGGTGTAAAAATGCTTGTCCTTTAACAGAGTTCTAATTTGGGGATCGTCAAATATACCTGTATGGAGCTTTGCATCACTGATGTGTGGGAATTTTTGCAGTAGATACTTAAAAGCTTGGCCTTCTTTATTCAGTGCTTTGACAAAGTTCTTCATCAGGCCAAGCTTTATATGAAGAGAAGGCAGTAAAACATTTTTGGGAGGGACTAGAGGTTCAGCTACCACGTTGTGGCAGCCAATTTGGAATGTCTCTCGAGCTGGCCAGTTTTTTTGCTTATTGTGAAGACTATCAGCACGGCTATCCCATAGACACATGAAGCAAGGATATTTTGTGTAGCCTCCTTGCATCCAAAGAAGAAGGCACACAACCTGAAAGAAAGGATTAATTCTTAAATACATTAAATGTAGTAAATTAAAATTTGAAAACTGTCTTTATGCTTGCATATTGATGTACATGGTTTCTAATAACTTATATTTTTTTCATAGGTAATTTTTTTAAAAATGAAGATTTATAATGACAAGAAGAAACTGGGAAAATATATCTTACCTTGAGATCACCTCATATTTACCAGTTTGTAGTAGAGTTCCATCTGATTGTATTAATCAATCACTTCCATATGCTTTGTAGCTTTTTGTAAACTGAACTGAATGGCAATAGGTACGGATGCGCCATTTTATTGCCAATATTTAAGAGTTACTGCCTTCAAGCATTCTGCTAGAAGAATCAATGAGAGCCTCCATTCACTGTTGTTGGTAAGGAAACGCCAAGGCCTCATATTAAACCTTTTTACATCATTGCCAATACAGCCAAATAGCCTGCAAGAAGCAACTGCAAAGAACTTTCGAAACGCTCTTCGTCTCTATTCTGAACCAAAAGATGTAGTTCTGAGAGAGGATCTCTTCTTCTGTG
>JABUQX010053818.1:0-5000 GCA_015478945.1 Trachelipus rathkii | reverse complement strand
TGAAGCCTTTGGGAAAATTATGAGTAATAAAGCTTATTCCTTATCGCAACAATATTTAGGACCCAATTTTACAGAGGCCGTTGCGCCTATTGCTAGATCTGTTTCTAACGTTATTGGTCAAACCCTTCCCTCAGTATCGATTGGAACAACAACAAGCGCTTCCGAGAAGATGAGAACGTGTACGACCCCAGATGGAAGAAGAGGATTTTGCCAAGATCTTTCTGATTGCCCAGATTTAGTACTAAAGTTATCTGTTCTCAGAAGATCAGTCTGCATCAAAAGATTTTTTAGCCCCGGTGTTTGTTGCCCAGACGTTGGACAATTGTGAGTATTATTATTCTTTCATTATTTTGCCCAAGTAAAGGCATAGACTAACTCAGATAAAAACATAGTCTAATTATTTTGTCGCAGATATTTTTCAATCTTTTAATATACTCGTATATATAAAAATATATATATATATAATTTATATGGAATATAATATATATATATTATAGTATATATATAAGTTTATATATTTATTATTATTAATATATAATATATATAATAATATATATATATATATATATATATAGTACATATATATATATATATTATATTATATTATATATATATCTATATAATAGTATATATATATATATTAGTTTATGTACATATATATATATATCATTATAATATATATATATATAATTTTTAATATATTTATATATATTATATATACTATATATATATATATATATTATATATATATATATATTATATTAGGAGAAAATTACAACAGAAGGAGAAGGAAGAAAGAGAAAAGGCCGAAAAATTAGCCAAAGCTCAAGCACAGCAATTTGCTGAGGCCCAAAAATATATTTGCCGAACAGCAAGCTCTCATGCAGACGCCCGTTTGGAACTCATCTAAAAACGATAAGTATAAAGAATTTACTTATTAATATTATAGTGACCCTCGCTATGTGGAAATCCTAAGGGCTAATTCCCAAATGGCAATCAAAAATTGTTTCATAATTTTTTCAAAGAAAAGCAATAAAACAATTGAGAGTTAGAGACAAGAAAAAACGCGACACCCTGGAAAATTTAGCCCCAAAAAACCCTCAATATATATATATAATAAGTATATATATATACTATATATATATATTTATAGAGGAATATATAAAAATATATGTTAAATTCTATTTTTTGTGTTTTTGTAATTTTTTAATTTCCTTTTAATTTTTTTTTTTCACTCTTTTTTTTTTTTTGCTTTTTTACTTAATATACTTTATATATATTTATTTATTACTCATTATTATTTATAATTATATTATATTACCTATATATATATATATTTTAAATATTATATACTACAGTTAAATGCTAGAATAGAATTTATTATAGAGTATAATATATTGATATATATATAAGCTAATATATATATTATATATATATTATATATATGTTTATATATATATATATATATATATATTATAATATATATATAAAATAATAATATATTATATAAATATATATAAAATAATATAGATCTATAAATATATATATATATATATATATAATATAGTATAGAATATATCATTATATTAATTATATATATAAGGACCATTTTCTATCCCTTATATAGTTTATATATTATATTATTATAGAATATATATATAAATAATAAAACCCCTTCATTTATCTTTGCATATAAATTGAAATCCTAGTATCCATACTATCATATATATTATATATATATATACTATATATTTATACTATTATAAATATATTACTATATATTTGAGTATATATATATTATAAATGATATAAGTATAATATATGATATTATATACACTCTTAGAAAAAAAGGTTCGAGTTAGAACCATTTAGGGTTCCCCACGTTAAGTGTCCCGTATTTAGAACCCTAAATTTGGGTATTCATGCCCTTAGAAGCCTTATTGAATGGGTTCCAAAAAGAAACCGTTGTACAAATGGTTCAGCTTGGAACCGCTTAAGGTTCCAAAACCCCTCAACCATCTAGAACGGTTTTGAGATCAGAAACCATTTTAGGGTTCCCCCTACGTTGTCCCTGGTGATTTAGAACCTTTTCTGGGGGGGTTATTCATCTAGAATCCCTTCTAAGGGTTCCAAAACAGTAAGCGCGTGTACAATGGTGGGTGTTGGAACCTTCAAGGGTTCCAAAAAATAACCATTTATAGAACTTCTTTTAAAAGGTTTCCGAGAAAGATACCTATACCCCTAGCGTGCCAAAATCTAGTTATGGAACTCTTTATAGGGGTCTTGCTCACACTACTAAACCAACTACTAGGGACTTCAATTAGAACCTTTATTGCAGGGTTCAAAGCTAAATACTAAAGGTTCCTCAAAGAACCTTTTAAGGGTTTTATATTATTTATGGATATTATGATTTAGAAAAGGTAAGAAAAAAATATAAGCAATATTATTTATATATATATATATATATATATATATATATTATATATATATGTATAGAAATATACACAAAATAAGTTAGAATGAAATCGGTATATATATATATATATATTATATATAAATTTATAATATATAGTATACTAATTATATATATATATAATGAGCACATAATAATCTTATTTTTATAGAAGATAGAAGCAAAAATAAAAATTAAAAAAGAAATAAAATTAATTTTAAATAAAATGATATATATTGATATATATACAATTAAACTACAAACAAAAACTATACCATAAATATAAAACCCAGAAACGTGGTTAAGCGAAGGTATATATAGTATATATATATGAGTATATATATATAATATTTATATATATATATATTATATATATAATATATATATTATATGTATATATTATTTATATATATAAATATTATTTGAGTTATAAATCTAAGTCAAATTAAAACAAAAAGCATTTATTAAGATCTTATATGAAATAAAGTAAATAGCTTCTTATTAGATAAGAGTTTTAGGTGAATCTTAGGCGACCTTTCTTATTGAAGTACCAAACTACATATATATAGCTAACTAAGACGAGAATTTTTCAGACACCAATTCCTTAAAATATGAAAATAATATATAATACTCTCCCAACAAAAAACAGGCGTCGTGTTTGTGTATGTGAATTGCATTTTGCATTACACAAAATTAATTTAATAAATCTATACATATATTGTATATAGAAAATCTAAGTTAATTTTATAAGCACAAATATAGAAGATAAAAATAGTATATTATTTCATAATGACCATTGAAATACAATATGTGAGTATATATAAAATTAAATATAAGAATATACATTTGTATGATTTATAATATAATATATAAGTAATAATAAATATTCATTTTATATATATATTGGTGATATATTATTATATAAATTAACCTAGTATGATTAAGAAAGTACTGATTGAAATTTTGTAATAAACTAAAAGTTTGAAAACTAGAACATTTCAGCATATACCCTATAAGATTAGTATAAGTTTCGATAAAGGAAAATTAGAAATATATTTGGGCAGGTAAGCCAAACGCATTTTTTTAAAAAAGATATTGAAATAAGTAAATACCTTATTAGACAACAAAGTAGGAGTACAGCTAGACCAAAGCACAAAATGTAAAAAATAACGATAAAAGAAAAAGATGAACTGTGCGAAAAATACTATCCCAACCACCCTCTCTCACAATATAAAAATAATAATAAATAATTAAAGTTTATTGGAAATTATAGTTAACAGTGTGTGATTTTTGGGATTTGCATTTTCCACTAACTAAAATGTATTTTATGAGATTATTTTTAATACAAAAGGGTTTTCCGTTGAATAAATCTCTTTACCTATAGAGTTATTTCAATTCATGAGGTATCGAAATCTGATACACTCGGAGATATATATGGACATAAAAATCAGTTATTGATAAAAGTCTTAATTTTGAAAAAAGCTTCTTTCTAATCAAATTATTTGTATGAAATAAATTATTATAATGAGTTATATTATTATGAAAAAACCCAAAAATATCCTCGAGCTCATTATTAGTATATATATTATATTGTAAGATATGTTTATTTCCAAACTACTTAATGGTAAAATATTATAAAAAAAATCTATAGTTATACTTATTAAATTATTAAAAATCATATATAGGGGAATTTTCCATTAAATACAGTATATTACCTAAATTATATATATATATTGAAATTTGAAATATAGATTTTCCTTGTATATGACGTAATATATAATGGCATTGCAAAAAAAGGGCATTTATTGAAGATTTATTGAAATAAGTATAAATACTAAGCAACTAAGTATTAGATAAATTTAGTAAGAAGGATAGTTTCAAGGAAGTATTTTATTTTAGTATATATTAAGAAAACTTATTGTTCACGCCTACCCGTAGATGTGGAAAACGGGTTTCAAGATGATTTAATTTAGAAATATAAAATCATATTGATAGTACCTTGTGATTTAAACTTATCTTTTGTGAATAAGAAGGTGTGAATAAGTCAAGAACTCGCTATCCTTTTCGCGATCTAACAGATATAATTGAAGTACGAATAAAAGTGACTGTTTGCCAATTCGTTATACCTATTGTTTATTAAAGTTTTGAGTATTTAGTACCTTTTATGAGTGTTGCTTAAAATCACAATTCGTTGGAGATTAAGCTGGCATAGAAGGGCTTTCCCATTGCTTGCGGAAGCTGAAGAGCAAAAGTTGCTGGCCAAGAAATGAATTGTAGTGTGTTAACGCACGACTTTTGTTCTTCAACGCTTCAGAATTGTGGTTATGAAGCGTCAGTTGGATTTTCTTTTCATCAGTTAAACACAATACACGGAAAGAGGATAGTAGTTCCTGATATATAATAAAAAGTTTCATAAGGATGGCAATCCAAAATTATTTTCATAATAGTGTAATATGTTATGTACTTTAGTCTGAAAAGACAATTCTATTAAAAAGGTATATACATGTATTTCAATCCTATCCTAGTAATATCATATGTATATAGATCA